>JAQZBX010026219.1:0-29087 GCA_029593785.1 Cabassous unicinctus
CTCCTCTTATAATTTCCATTTTTTTAGCAGCTTTTATGGAAACAAAATTTCCATACAATAAAACACACTTGTTTAAACTGTACCATTTCATGCATTTTAACATTGTACATCTATGAAACCATCGCCACAATCAAGATACTGAGCATATTCAGACACCCAAATGTTTCTTCCTATAATTCCTTCCCGCACCCTTGCCCATCTCCCATCTCCACAAGCACTGATCTGCTTTCTGTCACTAGAGATTAATTTTGTTTTTTAAAAATTTTAAATAATGGAATTATAGAGTATGTGCTTTGTTATCTGGCTTCTTTCAGCCAGTATAGATACCTTGAGATTCATTCATGTTGTTGTATGTAGCAGTAGGTCATTACTTTTTATTGCTGAGTAGTGGAATATACTCATATACATGTTGATGTACCATAGTGGGGTTTTTTAATTCCATTCACCTGTTGATAGACAAGAGCACTTATTTCCAGGTTTTTTTCCTATTATAAATAGGAAATATTTATTCCTATGAATATTTAAATACCTAGAAACATAGTAACTAATGGTATAAGGGCTGGGTCATGTGATAGGTGTATGGTTAACTTTTTAAGAAATTGCCAAGTGATTTTGCAAAGTGGTTATGCCATTGTATGTTCCTACTAGCAGTGAATGACAGTTCCAGTTTTTCTAAATTCTCACCAAGACTTGATATGGCCAGTGTTTTTTATTTTAGCCATTTAAAAGCTATGTAGTTGTATTTCATTTTTTATTTTAATTTTCAGTTCCCTAATGACTGATAATGTTGGGAATCTTTTCCTTTTTTAATTTGCCATTGTATATCTTCTTTGCTGAAGAAATCTGGTCAAATCTTTTGCCCACTTTTTAAATTGGGAGTCAGTCAATCAATAACTGGCACGTACATCTTGCTACTTGTTTTCTATTTATCCTATCTCATCTCTGTTTCCTTTTTACTCATTTCCTGGCTTCATTTGAAATAATTGAATAATTTTTATGACTCTAGTTTACCTCTTCTATTGGCTTACTAGCTACAACTCTGTTCCATTATTGTAGTTATTGCTACAGATTGCAGTATATATCATCTTTCTTCAAATGGTATTTTACCACTTCATGTATAATATAAGAACCTTATAAGAGTGTATTTTTATTTCTCCCTTCCAGAGCTTTATGCTATTTCTGTTATATATTTCGCTTTACACATGTTATAAACCCCACATTACTTTTTAAATATTTTAAAATCAGTAGCCACTATTCTTTTAAAGAGATTTAAATAAGACAAATTTTGTATCTTCACACATTGTGTCTACCATTTGTAGTGTTCTTCATTCCATTGTACAGATTCATATTTCCACACAACAACATTTTCCTGCAGCCCCATAGCCTTCCTTTAACACTTCTGATAGTATGGGTGTGCTGGTGATGAAATTTTGCAGTTTTTGTACTTCTGAAATGCCTTTATTTTGCCTCTGCTTTTGAAAGATATTTTTGCTGGATATAGAATTAGAGACTGACAGGATTTCCCTTCAGTACTTTAAAGATGTTGCTCCATTGTCTTCTCGCTTATAATGTTTCTTGAGAGAAATCTGCAGGCATATATATTTTTATTCCTCTGTATAAATGTTCCCTTTATTATTGATTTTGAGCAGTTTTATTATGCTGAAACTTGGTGTTTGCTTCATGTTCCGTGTGTTTGAGATTGAGCTTCTTGGGTCTGTAGGTATACAGATTTCATCAAATTTAGAAAACATCTGGCTATTATGTCTTCAAATATTTTTCTGTAGTCTACACTGTATCCTCTCTTCTGAGGACTCCAATTACATGCATATTAGACTATTTGAACTTGTCCCACGACATACTGAAGATCTGTTCTTTTTGAAAATTTATTTTGTTCTTTCTGTTTTTATTGCTATGTCATCAAATTCACTAATATTTTCTCCTCCAATATCTGCCCCAAATCCCACTCAGTGTAAGTTATACCTCACACTTTGTAGTATTCAACTTTTGAAGTTTGAGTTGGGTCTTTTTTATTGCTTCCATGTCCCTACTTAACTTTTTGATCCCAGGGACTGTGTTCCTGTCAGCTAATTCTAATATCTGGGTCAGTTCTGGGTCAGTTTTGATGGATTGATTTCCACATTATGGATTGTATTTTCCTACTTGTTTGCATGTCTGGTTTTGTTTTTTTTAATTGGATTCCTAATATTGTGAGTTTTACCTTGTTCAGGGCTAGATGTTTCTGTTTCGCCTTAAATATTCTTGAGATTTGTTCTGGAATGCCACTAAATGGTTTGAAAATAGTTTGATCCTTTAAGTTCTTGCTTTTAAGATTTATTAGGTGGGACTGCAGCAGTGCTTGGTTTAGGGCTAATTAGCCTTCACTAATGACCCTTCTGTGTGCTCTACCCCTTGTCCTATGAATCTTGAGATTTTCCAGCCTGGCTGGTGGAAACAGATTCTATTCCCAGCCCTAGGTGAGTGCTTGGCACTGTTTCCTTTAATCCAGTGGTTCTCAACCAAGGGCAGTTCTATCCCCAAGGGTGTCACTTGGCAAGATTTGGAGACATTTTTTTGTCACAACTGAAGGTGTGACTTGTATTGACATCTAGTGAGTAGAGGCTAGGGATACTGCTAAACAAGATCCAATGTATATAATGCACAGGACTATTTCCCCACCAACAAATAATGCAGCCAACAAGGCAAATAATTCTGAGATTGAGAAATCCAGCTCTATTCCTCTCAGGTGATTCTTTCCTCAACCTCATAGTTTCTTCACATGCCCACACTGATCAGTACACAGCCGAATATTTAAGGGGAACCCTCTGTATAGCTCTGGATTCTTCTCTGTGTGCAGCTCTGTCCTGCAAGCTACAGATTTCTTGTTCTCCCTGGGCTCTCAGGTCTGTCTCCTCAACATACGGAGTCTTCTGGGCTATGGCTGGGTTCCCCATCCCAAAGCTGTAAGCTGGGAAACCTTAGGCTCACCTTATTTATTCCCCATCACTTAGGATCACTGTCTGTTGCCTGTTTCCCACAGTCTTTTTTTTTTTTTTTTAAGTTTTATTTTATTTATCTCTTCCCACCCCCTCGTTGTTTGCACTTGCTGTGTCTGTTTGTCTTCTTTGTTTCTTTAGGAGACACCGGGAACCGAACCCGGAACCTCCAATGTAGGAGGGAGGTGCCTAATCGCTTAAGCCACCTCCACTCCATGCTTTGTTGTATGTGTCATTATGTTTTTCCTCTTGTGTCTCTTATTGTGTCATCTTGTTGCATCAGCTCACCACACCTGCCCGTCATGCCAGCTCACCATCCTGCTTGTCCTATTTAGGAGACAAGACACCAGGAACCTCTGATCCCTGCTTTGTTGTGTCTCTCATTATGTTTTCCTTCTTGTGTCTCTTGTTGTGTCATCTTGTTGTGTCAGCTTGCCACACCTGTCCGTCGCACCAACTTGTTAACTTCTTTAGGAGGCACCGGGAACCGAACCATGGACCTCCTATTTGGTAGGTGGGAGCTCAGTTGCCTAAGCCACATCTGCTTCCCTTCCCACAGTCTTAAAAACTTGTCATATAGTTTGTTCATTTTTGGGTTGTTTCTGGTGGGAGAATAAATCCAGTCCCCGTTACTCTATCTTGGCCAGAGCCTCATGTCCCATAATTTCTTTTTAAATATTTTTCAATCCCTCCTTCCCTTACCTATTGGTTTACTAGTGTGCTACCGAGGATTGGTAATTATGCAAGTATATAGTAATTTGCATGTATGTGTGCCCAGAACACCTATGCATACATGATATACAGACGCTCAGCTCCACTATAAAAAGTTGCTCCTCACCTTTTTCTGTACTCTTTTTCCTGCTTCTGGGATTCTTTCATGGCTCCTGAATTTTTAAAGTAGTTTACCCAACAAGTACTTTAAAATTTCAAAAAATAAGATGCCCTTGGCCTAAGAATTCATATGCTAGTTGTAAGTTTTATTTGATGGTAAATGGCTGAAATAGATGCCCTGGAGAAAACTGATCCTTTTGGCAGCACCCGCCTTAGGCAAAATTGCTAAGTAGGTGACATATATCTTTAGGGACTCCTGGAGCCTGTGTCTCTACCCCGCCCCCATTCCAGAGCCATTGAATTCTTTCCCCTAATGCCAGAGCAAATGCTGTTTTCAATTTTTTTAAACATTTAGTCAGCGACTGATAATTTAAAATTTTACTCTTCTCCAAATATTTGCATTTTCACAGAAAGCAAAGCATTAAAGCAAATAGAGAATATTGGTTTTAACTCCGTTGATTGGAAGTGGCTGCTTGTAGCACTGTGATGAGAAGGTGACTCAGCAGAAAAGAGCAGTGATTGATTAGTCATGTCTACACGTACAAACACAGGAGGTGAGAAATTTGCCATCTCTGCCCTAATCTGGAAGTGTTCATTTTATTGGACAATTTCCAGGCATTAGAAATCAAGTGGAAAAAAGACTTTTGGGGGCAATTGAAACTCATTTAATGACCTTGAAATCAGCCCAAATCGGGCTGTTGTCTGGCATCATGTGAAACGATGAGCCTGCTCTTTCCAAGTGTAACAAGTACTTAGTGAAATATCATAAAGAGAATATAATGCCATCAAGGTCTTTTATATCAATTCTTGTGTGTGTGTGACCTCAGAGAGTATTCCTTTTTGTTTCCACTTTACCTCTTAACCATCTTCTTTAGGACTCACACAGTAACCCATGAGTGCAAAGTAAGCACCTCTAGAACCACTAAAGGAATTTCTTTTATGTATTACTGCCTCAAAGCACTGAAAGATCCTCTAAAGCCACAAATGTCCCCCTTATTTATTTCTGAGCTCTTTGATGCCTGTATAAAATAACAAACACCGACTAAATTAGAACGTAATCCATTTATTTCTATTTCTGTAATATGAAAAGATGAGGTACATGTTCTCTTCTACATCACAGAAAGAATGAATATTCTAGACTGAACCTGTCAGAAGTCTCTTAAATAAGGTAAAGCTTAGAAAGGAAATTAGCAGAGTGCTTACGACATACCAGGCACTGTGCTAGCATTTTCGTCTCTTATTAAGATGGCTTACAGAATAAGAGTTTCATCCCCTTGTCACATGCCATGGGAATTTCTTGAGATCCTGCTAGCCTGTAGGAATGGATGGCCTCATGTTGGCATCACTACCTCTGTGTTGTTAGTTTACAGGGTCTTCCTGCATTACTGTGGCCCTGGGTCCCCTCTTCACACTGGGTCCTGGGGACATCTGGGCATCTCCCCCATGCTCTTGATTGGTCCACTTATGTTCTGCCTTAGCATCCTGAAAGTTACCCTCTGCCAGCTGGCCAGTCCCGAAGGCCTCTTGACCCCTTGCCACTGCCCCCAGCCCCATGCCACCAGGGCTGTCCTTTAGAATGCAGCTTCTCTGCCTAAAGGGCCTTTCCTGATGCTCTAATGTCACAGACCCCTGTGTTGCTAAATGGTATCAGGTCTCCTCCTGTCTTTACTCTGCTGAAGACTCATTATACCCTTGCAGAAACGGAAAGGAGGTTTCTCTCGACAACTTTTAGTTGTCATTTGCTGCTTCAAACTCTGAACTACATGGCTTGTTCACCAAGTGAAACCCTTTTGAAAACAACTCCTTCAGCTTCTGCCTGTAGTCTTTCTCACCTTGGTTTGACTGGGGAATATAATTTACACCACTTCCCATTCTTCCAATATCGGGTTCTCAGCATAAAATGCCTTCTTTTTAGGTCTCCTTTCCCCTCTGCAATTTAACTCACACAAAAGGTCTGGGAATTAACGGCCTGAGCCCCTGCCTCTGAATCCCAGTTAAGGCTTGGCTACAACACCCAGATATTTATAGTTGAGAAAACTGAGGGTCAGAGGTTAGACCAATGGCCTGAACTCAATTAGTGCCTTGGTTTGCTGGGGCTATTATGAAAAATACCACCCCTGGTTGGCTTGAACTAAAGGAGTTTATTGTCTCACAGGTTTGGAGGCTAGAAACCCAAAATCAAGGTGTCGGCAGGCCCGTCCTTCTCTGAAGACTGTAGCATTTTAGGGGTGGCTTGCCGTCACCTGGTGATCTGTCTCCTTCCATCTCATCCGGCTTCTAGCCTGTGTCCAGATTTCCTTTGCGCATCAGGACTTCAGTCCTAGTGGATTAAGCCTCATCCCAATTCTATTTGGCCTCATCTTAACAGGATCTCTGAAGATCCTATTTACAAGTGAGTTCATACCCGCAGGGCTGGGGGGTATGATTTGAATATGTCTTGTGGGGGACATGTCCCAATCCCCAACAGTTAGTAAGTGATGTCCTATAGATTTAATGTCAAGAGGTCTCCCCACGTCAAGTCTGTGTTGTATCAGCAAACAAAGCTGCCCTTTGTCCAGACCATAGAATGGATGTTCAGATTCCTTCCTTGTGTTCCCAAATGGATTCACACACCCCGAATTGTAAGTGGCAGAGTGTGAGGTTGAGGTACCTGCTGCTCTCTCCATACTGTCCCTGCACACAATTCCAAGGGGCCAACATTGGCCACCTGGCATTATATACCATAACAAAGTATGATCCGCTACGAGGTAAGGATGAAAAGTCGTCTCCATAAGGACTACAGTGGTTGCTTTCAGAGGTTGCAACCTTTCCATTACTTAACTATGTTTCCACTGGTGAATAAGGCCACTGGGGGGTGTGCCATTGTTTTCAGTGAGGCACTGCATGATTACCAGGTTGCTAAAAGCTCTCTAAACTGAAGACAAGGTGGGCTATATGAGCCTCCTCTCTGCAAAACAAATGCCCCTGTGTGATACGTCCCTTCATCCACTGAGCTCCTTTCTGCTCACGACATAGATTTCTTCTCACCCAGGACTACAGTAAGTCTATGTGTGTTGGCACTGTGGGATGGATAGGAGCAGTCAGTGAGTTTGATTTCTTCATTTGGTGGGGGGCGGGGAGGAGAGAGAGAGAAGAGACAGAGCAAATGCCTTATCTCACCAAATAAAAATTTTCTGATTCAATAGAGTTAGAAAAATCCACAAGTACACAACAAGTTTTAAAAAGCTGCACAGTGTGTCTGTCAAGAGCCTGATAATTTTTAAAATATCTTGATGGAACTACATGAATATACTCTTCAAAGTAATAATTAATTCCCTAGGGAGAGCCCTCATTTTAAAAAATCATGCTACTGAAGGGGAAAGAAAATACTAAAAAGCTAGGAAATCACCACATAAGCTAGCTGACAGTTAAGTCCTTAGGAAGCTTTCAGAAGAAATGAGGGCTTTGGGATAGGTCTCTGAATAAGAAGTTGATCTTCTAGATAAGAGTTGAACAGCAGTTTATTACTCACTTGAAGTCCCACTAAAATGTGTCTTAGGGGTTACTGTACAGTGCCCGGAGAGCCAAGATGCCTACTTACCTCACCTGTAAAAGAACCGTGTAGCACAAAGAGGAGTGCAGAATGGCTGTAGTATGTAAAGTGAATCTGGGAGTATAAGTAGATCTCTGGGAGCAAAAGTAAAATTTTTTTCCTTCCACCTCTACACCTCTACACACTCTTATTACACATGGCTCGATAAAATAGGAAACTTTGAGGCTCCTGCTTCTGCATTTAGAAAGACAGTTTTGAGCCTGGCCATCTGGGGACAGCTTGTAGGAGGCTTAAAGACACCTCCAAGCCTTCCTCTTCTTTGCCCGGATGATATTCATGTGTTTGGCAAATCACAGTGGGATAGACCTGGCTATTTCCTTTGGAGTTTCAGTATACACAGAGATAAGACGGGTAAGTCTTGTCTTGGTTATTAAAAACTGGATGGCTCTGCAATTTTAAAGTTGATGATTCCTGAATGTCTTGTTGGAACACGGGCAGTCACTTTTGGCTTCTCATTCTTCCTACCTTAGAAGATAGGAACTTCCCCACACTCACAAGTAGGACCTGCTCTGCTGTCTCTAGCCCTGTTCATTGCAGTCATTGCTGTGTAGCAACTTCAGGATTCCTTATGAGAGCAGAGATAGAGGTGCTGGTCATGTAAAAGACTGGGCTTCCTTAGAAGGATGGAGGCAAGTGTGGATAGGTGAATATACAGAGAAATTTGAAGTTCAGAGCCAGGATAGGTTCTCAATTGCTATAGTTTATCTCAGTGAGGATTTTTAAAATACAATTTTTGTCTTCTATTTTATTTCTTATTTTCTGCTTTTATCTTGTTCGGATTAAGTGGGTTTACTGCCCCTTTGTTTTTGTTTTTTTATCATAAGTCATTTCAAATCCATGAGGGAGGTGAGGGGCAAATAGTAAAGTGACCAATTTAGAAAAGTGTGACGTGGAGACGAGGCAAGTGGAAGGATCTTAGATCTCAAGCCCACTCCCTTCCTTTCACCTCGCAGTCATCACAGTGACTCCTCAGCCTGGGCCTTTGCAACGGTTCCCTCCTCCTGCCTGCCCCTTTCCGATTCACTCTCCATGGGCTCCATCCTTGGGCATTTTCATTCATTGAAAATGCTATAAGAATAAGATGGCTTTGATTCCAAATCGTAATGACCCTGATTCACTTAGATTAAACAGTAAGAAAATTTATTCTCTCTCATGACAAGAAGTCCAGAAAGGGGTTCCAAGGATGGTATAATCAGCAGCTTATAAAAATGCATCAACCTTACAAGTTCTTTGCAGCTCTTCCCTCTCTGACAGTCTCAGCTTTGGCTTCACCCTAAGACTGATTCCCCTCATTGTCACAAAATGGCTGCAGCAGTCCAGAAACAAGAGTAGGCCCCCTGTCTTTGGATGCCTTCCTAAGAGTGAGGCAGGCAACTTTCCCAGAGGCCTCCAGCAGATCTTACACACATCTCCGAGGTCACACTTAGATCACAGCTCACCCCCAAACTCAATACAAACGAGATTACTTTGAGATGCTTTGCCTAACCTGGGCTAAGAATAGGGTCATATCCCTGAGAGATGGTAAATGAACAATATCAGGCTTTTGTTAGCAAAGACAATGGGGGAATGGACGGAGGAAAGGTAACCATGTCTGCTATGCGTGCACATTGTAATGGAAAGGAAATCAAACCAACCAGAAAATGAAAAATAAAAGTTTCCCACCTGTAACCTGTGATTCCTCTCTGCAAAGGTAGCTAAGATTAGCAGTTTCATGTGTATATCTCCTTCCATTAAAATCTTAATTTATAATGCCCTTATATATGTAACTGCCATTAAATGTGTATATAAATGAAATCATACTACACAGACTTACATATCTCCACAATCTTCCATATCAATACCAACAGATCTGCAACATTATTTTTAATGTGCCATAGTATTTCATCATATGATTGCACCATAATTTATTTAACCAGTCCTCTACTGAAGGACATTTAGATTGTTTCCAGTTATTGTTGAAATTTTTAATATTTTAGATGATGCTTCATTAAACTTTGTCGTATACATAAGTAGTTGTATTTTGAGAGTATGTTCATAGTGTAAATTCTTGTGGTGGAACTGATATGTCATTTTAATGTTTTACATGTATTTCTAAATTGTTCTTCAAAAGGGAGACATCAATTTACATTCATTTCAACAGTGTATGAGGGTGTCTGCTTGCCACATCCTCACCAACCCTGGCCATTATCATACTATATAATTTTTCTCAATATGATAGATGAAAATCGTCTCTCACTGGAGTTGTGCTCGTTTTGAATTTTTCATCTGCTCATGCTGCTCCCCTGTTTAGAATTTTTGGATAGTTTTCCTTTGCTCCATGTATACGGGTTTGCTGTTTTACATGGCCTGTGTGTAGCTGCAGGATTTGACCCTTGCCCACCACTCCAGTCCATTCCATGCTACTTTTCCACCCATTCTATACATTCTGGACACACAGTAAAAGCATTGTGTAAGTTGGATGCCATGTACCTTTTCCCTCTAGGGTCTTTGCACATGATATTCTCTATGCTCCCCCACCTCCCTAGTCTGTCTTAGCCTGCTTGGCTCACTTCAACTTCTTCATGTCTCATCTTAAATGCCACTTCTCCAGGGAGGACTAGTCTGAACACTGAGTCTAGTTAGGGTCTCGCTGTTAGATGCACTCATTGTACTTTATCATGCATACTCATTGTACTGATTATCAGTGTAATGCTTTTGTGCAATTTTCTTGTGGAATACCTGTCTCCCCTCCTGGACCATCACCTGCATGAGGCCTCATCTGCCCTGTTAGCTGCTGTGTCCCCTGCACTCAGCACACACACATTCCTGAAATGAATGACCAATGGTCTCAGTGGACCATCAAGAAAAAGTAGATGATAACTGTAGTCCACTTACAAGTTATAAACAATAATAATTTCATTATTGCATAATTCGAATGAACATCTCCTTCAGGTTCCATTCTGCAAGAGGAAGCAGAAACAATCTTGCCTAACTTGGGGTATTCGCCCCCCTTCTCTGGAGTTTGCTGATGGAATGCCAAGGGACGGGGATGAACTTGTGTGGCTCTTGAGAGACTTGTCCCCCATCTAATGTGATTACAGGCCATTGAACCACAGTGGGCAACATGGTATTATGCCTGCTACTGCTTGCAGTGCCTCTTCTAGTCCGGCAGGTTGCATCAAGGATTTCTTGCTTAACATGAGGGCACAGGAATCTAAGCTGACCTACTTACAGCCTCATCAACCTAGACGTGGCAGGTGGCCACTCCCTCTCTATATAGAGAGTCTATGGGGTCTGAGCATGCCTGGGGTGGGAGACTCTGCCAGGAAGGTGGGTGCAAAATCTCTCCTGGCCCCCAAATTTGCCACACCCTTATCTTTGACAGTCATTGAACTTTCTACTACCCTCCCATTTTCCTCTTTCCTCCAGCCCAAAGGAGTTTTTGTCTAAACCCAAGTCTTTCTTCTGCTTTATAACATGTCCTGTCCCTCCTCTGAGACAATGAACCCAGGCCAGTCAATAACCTGCTGCAAAGTGGGGTGTGGGAAGTCTGACAAGGGCAAAGGAGAAATGCAGAGGAAAAAACCCCACTGGCTACTTTTTCAAAACTATTACCCTGTCACACAAACACTTCCAGGAGGGTACCTTTAACACACTAAATGCAACAGAAAGGCTGAGAAGATGTGCCTTCACAAAAGATGTCCAGTTTTCTTTTGCTTAGTGGACAAGAACAAACAGAAGAGCCTTTTGTGGTAGACTGAAGACGATGGAAGCCAGATTTATGGAGATTAAAGAAGTGGAGAGATTTGTCTTTTCTATGCCTGAAATCTCTCCCAAGATCTGCTCCATTTGGTTTCAGTTCCGTGAAAATGGAAAAAGCTGTACCAAGCACTGTTTCTTTGCTTGTTTCTGCTAATTTTCTGTAGATAAAAAAAATAACATTCAAACAATATTGAGACCAGAATAAAACATGAAAATTCCTTTGTAAAGGGTACAAATTATTACAGTATCATATAAAAACATATGTAGCAATTTTTTAAAAGTATGGTTAATTGACCTAGTGAACTTAATGGTTCTTCTGAAGTCATTAAGATATGTCATATAAATGAACATTTAATGTGTGTTTTAAATAGATTTTTTTACCATATAGTCTATGAAATCTCTGAAATTTTTTGTTTCCAAAATACACAACAATGTATTTACCATTTAATTTGATTCGAGCACATATATATTAAGCTTCTACTGCATATATTTTGTGCATAATGCTTTCATATAATTATTTCCTTTAATTGTCACAATAATCCAGTAAAGAAGATATTAATATTTCCATTTTGCAGATGGACACTGAAGCTTAGAGAGTTCTAGTAAATTAAATCAAGTCAAGTAAATTTCCCAAGTTACCCAGCTAGAGAGCAGTGAACCATTATTCAAACCTAGGTTTTCTATCCCCTAGTCCAGTGCATTTTTTACCACATACCAAATTTCCATATCAGACTGGATTTTAGGTGAGTCTGTGAAAAAAACTGGAGGTGAGAAAACAGGAGGTGAGGCTCGCTTGATGGAGAACTTTAAAATAGCTCCAGAGAAAGGGAACTGGGGAGGCTTTGGTTAATGATGGTGGTTCTCAAACTTAAGCTCATCAGAACCACCTGGAGGACTTGTTCAACATTGATGGCCATTGCTGGGCCTCCCCCAAGAACATGTAGGTCTGGGGTCAAGAATATGCATTTCTAGCAAGTTCCTAAGATGCTGCCGGTGCTGCTGGTCTGGGCACCTCACTTTGAGAACCACCGCTTTAAAAAATGGGAAATGTACACATTTGAAAGCAGAATAAAAATATAAAGTGATGAAGTAAAGATGTTGGCTTGGTAAGAGATTCTGAGAGAGCAAATGTGGAAGAGGCTAGAATTAAGGGTTTCGGTTGATGAGACCAGCTTAAAAATGAGGAATCGGATCTGTTCATCTGAAAAAGAAATATAAAGATAAAATGAATGTTGAGCCGCTGAAAGTGTTAGGAAATGTGGGCACTCACCCGCCCAGGTTGTCTGGTTTGGGTTTGGTTGATTGGTTTTACTTTTTATTTTAATGAAGGGAAAATCGTCTCCCAGGTTGGGGAGAGCACCTCGGGTGGAGTATGGTGAGGGCTCAGAAATCACCACCGTGGATGTGTGCTGGAAATTAACAGGGGGCATTTAAGTGATTAATGAGCATCAGGGAAAGGCCAGTTGAAGTTGAAGATATCATCCTGTCTGCCTGCTCTCTCCGCAAACTTGCACAGAACCAGTTCCTAGCCTGTGACTGGAGAATAGGTACATTATTAATTATGTCATTTACATTATAATAGGGGAGGTAAAAATTTGCTGACATTGATTTGAGAGGTTTGGGCATTTCTTTTTCACTCATCCATTAAAAATGAGGTCAGGGAACATCACCTGCAAATGAGGTTAACTCGCTCTAACGTGTAGACCTAGGAACCAGGGAAGCTCCAAACTAATGTTTATTATCGTCACCCACACAAATGCAACTACAAACAAGAGGCCCAGGCTCACGGCTCTACCCTAGTCACTAGCCTGAGATGTAAGCAGGGTGTGCAGTTGTTCAGCTCAGTGTGAGAACACAGGCTTGGCAAGGAAGGGGGCCAGTTGATTAAACTCCCGGGAAAGCTCTGAAGGTTCCCCAAAGCCCTTGGTCAGCCACTATTTGGATCCAGTAAAGAGATGCTTCCACATGGGTGCTTAACAAACATTTATTCACTGAGTGAGTGTTATCGTCCAACAAATCTTTGCTGAATAACTACTCAGTTTCAGGAAGAGTAATAAGTGTTGTAGGAAAGTAGGAATAAGGTATTGTTTCTGCCTTGGAACATCCCAACGTCATGGAGGAGACGATACAAACAACACCCTGAGCTGGGGTCTGATAGAAATATGTGTAAATGCCAAGTGCTTGCTGGGAGGAGGAGACAGGGTAGATTCTGAGGGGAGGTTTGAAGAAAGATCAGATGTTCTACAAAGAAGTAGGAGTAGAGGGAACAACCTTATCCAGTACAAAGAGGCATAATGGTATGTTTATGGAACATACACTTTTACTTTCTTGGAAAGATGAGAAACTTCAACATTTCCTGAGCATCTTTGATTCATCTAGTACAGAGCTGGGAGTCTTTCATAAATACAACGAGCCTATGAATCCATCTTAAAGATGTAAAGATGCTAAGATGTTCCACAATTTATAGGAAGTCAACAGAGCTAAGACTTGGAACAGAAGCCGTTACTAGCGTGCACGTTTCTTACTTTCTGCGATTCCATTTCTTTATCAGATGATTGAGAAGATGATATTTACCTCAAAGTGTTGTTATGATGATAGATGTTTTGTGAAGTGTCTAGTCCCTTATCTGCAACTGAGTCCACGTGCAGGGAATAGTAATTATTACTTGTCTGTGTCTTACTATTGTTGTCACCTTGCCTAAGGTCACACAGTAAGTATTAGAGCTGGACTTCACACCCAAGTTTTCTAGACTCTGAAAGTCTTGCCTGTCCAAAGCCCATGCTCGTTCCTCCTACGATCACCACTAAAATTTAATAAAGCTAAAAGAGTAAAGGCCCTATCCTGAGTGTTACAATTTTTTACAGTATTCCACCCCAGGTTGGAGGCAGCATGATTTGCTAGAAAGAAAAAGGGTTTTGGAATATGACAGATCTGGAGTTGAATTCCCATTTCATCACTTACAAATTGTGTAACTGTGGGCAAATTAATGAATCTCAGTCGGCCCTTTCCTCATCTGTAAAATGGCACACGACCTTGCAGAGTTGGGAAGAGGACACATGTGATCATGACTCAGCAAGCGATAGATTCCACTTGCCTTGGCCAGTTTCATTCTGCTTCAACACAGAAACTTTAGCTCTGGCTTCCTCTGAAGTCCCCCAACCAGGAGTGGACTATACTCTGAGGAAGAGCCTCAACCCAATCACAGCAAAAACGACAGTAACCTATTATGAGGGTAGTTAACTCTTTTATTCCTGTAGAATTTTTTGTGTATCTGTCACACAATAGTTGATGAAACGTAGGAGAACATCCTCATCATTGCTTAGCCCTATCATCAACATCGTTCTTAGATTCAAAAAGCACTAGGGAAGTTACGGTAATTTGATTTCCCTGCACATTATACTGGTGGAATGATTTCCTAATACCTGATTAGGATTGTGGTTGCATGTTAGGAGCAGTGACCCACATGGGTATGATTAGAAGTAGCTTATCCAAGGATTCCAAAGTCAGTCACTCTGAGGCTTTTGCTTGACTCTTAACTTCAGGCAAGGTGCATATGTGCTGGTCCTTGCATGAAAGAATTCGGATATGATTCAGGACTTTTTATTCACCAGACAATGAGTATGTACCCATGTCATCAGTCCTGTTAAAGCATTTGGGAACTGAGGCAAGCTTTTGCCCAGTAAGAAGAAGTGGAAGTGCTCCTGGTCACATCTTTCAGAATGAAGCTGAGTGCTTCAAGGATAGTCCCAAAAGGCCATGTATCTCAGGGTCGGGAATCATCCGAAGCTCCTTAACCTGTTTTTCAATAGAAAATTGCCCTATATATTAATTACCTCAAGCTCTTTGATAATTTGTTATGTTCAGATGCCAAAACTGATTTCTTGTTTTGTAATATAAAACCTTGTAAAGTATACAACTAATAGGAAATATTCATAATTCCATGCATGCTAAATTTATTTTATTAAGAAGAAATTTCAGAAATGAGACAGAAAGGTACCATGCAAATATCAGAAATATTGGGAAGCAGATGTGCCTCAAACGATTGAGTTCCTGACTACCCCATAGGAGGTCCCAGGTTTGGTTCCCAGTGCCTCCTAAAGAAAACGCAAGACAGCAAGCTGATGTGACTAGCTGATACAACAGGTTGGTGCGGCGAGCTGATGCAACAAGATGACACATGCAACAAGAGACACAAGGAGGAAAACATAATAAGAGACAAAACAAAGCAGGGAAAGGAGGTGCCTCAAGCAATTATGCGCCTCCCTCTCACATGGGAGGTCCTGGGTTTGGTTCCCAGTGCCTCCTAAAATGAAGACCAGCATACAACAAACAGATACAGCAAATGCAAACAAGGGTTGGGGAGAAATAAATAAATAAATAAATAAATAAATAAAATCTTTAAAAAATAATCAGAAATATTAGTCATTTGTGGGGTAGATTATTCCAGGGCTCTGGTATGATTCGTTGATCATATGACATACCTCTAAGGAGCACACATTAACTTGTACCCTTAGTTTTTTTAAAAATCAACATAGGGGCAAAGATCATTTATATCACTTTAAGCAATGAAAAAAAATGTTGTTATTCTTCTTGTGCGCTATATCTTATGATATATAAATACTCCATATAATTTCCTAGATAATGTCTACTTACACATCTGCTTATGTAATAATTTTAATAAATTTCTAAAACCTGAGCCCTAATCCAATGGACGACAAGTTGGAATGCCTGCTGCACAGTGACAGTTCATCAGCACAGGCCAGGCTCTGTTTAGGCTTGGATGTCATTCTGTGATTCCAAAAGTACAAAACTGGAGACTGTTCCAGCAGGTCAGTCTCATTGCAATTTGCTCAAACAGAAAGAAAAGAGTTTTTTTTCCTTATTGATCTTGGACTTTTTGCCATTTTGTTGCTTTGCTGACCTGAAGCTCAGGAAGGATGCATTTTGTAAAAGGAGCTGAAAGTTTTCTTTCTCAGTAGGTTAGACGTTCCACATTTTGGCTGCATGCAAAAACAATTTTAATTTTTTTTTCAAATGTATTCTCTCTGTGACTTTAAAAGAATGGTTGATCTTTAAGTAACACGTGTGATATTAGTTTTTCCATTTTAAAGTAATCACATTATTGCAGACATTTTAATAGCTGTAGAGGTTGCTATGTATTAACATGATTCATGGTCCTTGACAGCACTGTCTCTGAAAATCCCCCAGGAATGCAAAATACAAAACTCCACACACGTTCAAATTTTACTGCCTGCAGCTAAAAGAAGGGAAAGAACTTAAAACTGTTGAAACCCTTCAACTTTAAAAGCATTAATAGATGGTCCCAGGGGATTAAATCTAAATCTTAATGTGTAAAAATCAAGTTAATAACCAGAGAGATTAATATGGCTGCATTTGATTATTGTGATAATGCAAACAATTAGTACCGCTAAAGTGAGATGTATTAGCTTCCTCCTTGCCCCTCATATCAGCCAGGAGCTGGAAACAAATGGAAATAAAACATTATACTTGAAGTTTCTTTCTTTTTTTTTTTTTGTCTTTGTCTCTCCTTCACCGTAGCTCACATTCATTTTTGTTATTCTAATTTCAAAATCATCAAATCTTTTCATTTTGAAACTAAAAATTCTGTAAATCTGATGGCATTGATCAAACATCATCGACTTCATAATGTCCAAAAACTATTCATACATGTCATACATAGCATTAATATCAGTTACTTCAAAAATCTCCATGATAAATGTAAACAGAAGGCTGTTCTTGGGGAGGAGGTGGGAAGGCGGGAACAAAGGAAAGGTGAAGGCACCCACAGAGTATATACCATTTAATTGCAAGTTCTTGGGGTTTCCCAGGAGGTGATGTCTTCACCATTGTAATTGTTTTAGCCTCATATGCCCTGAAGTATTGGACAATGTTCAAGACCCATTTTTCTTGACGGTGGTTTCTGGAGAAAGGAGGACACCCTGGCAAACCTGCTTCACAGTATACTTACTCTGTCCCGTTATTCAGCAGGTTCTTACATTTCCCTTAATCTTAACCACACCAAAAATAAAAATAAAAAGGGGGGTACAGGTTGGTGGGCAGTGGGGGAGAAATCACTGTAAACAATGGAGTCAGCTTAAACGGAGTAAGTCCAGCCCTAGGAATAAATGAATCAGATATTCTGCCAACAATTAACTGATACTAGAAAGACATCTGCCTTTCAAATGGAAATTGATGGAAAAGAAACATCTTATTTTTTAAAAACAATTTAGGTACGAAAACTTGCAAAGCCTCAGCAATAGTCAGGCAGCGCAGTAAGTAGAACCTAGCTCAAACAGAATCCAATATTCTTTTTCTGTAGTGGGGTATATTTTTTACATCATCAGAATTTTAAAATGACACTATTTTGCTATCAAAGTAGGAAGGTGAAATTAAGGCAAAATGAGTGACGAGTGAATAAGAAGTATTTTGAAGTAAATGAAAACAAAGGAAGCTTAGAGAATGGACATTTTAGTGATTTATTTGTGGGGGGAGGGGAAGCTCAGACAGGTTCTGGCCCATGTCACCTGAAACCTTTTATTTTGCTTCTCAGCTCAGATCTGTGCTGTGCATCAAACCGGTGTCCCATTCGTTATTTTTGTAGGGAATTCCAGGGGACCATTTAATAAACAGCAGCAACAATGGAATATTTGTTCACTTTTCCTGAGCAAAGTATCTGAGAACGTATGTTTAGAGGTAGGGAGTGGGTGGCTGTCAGTAGCTGCAGCTCGCTGAGCCTGACAGCCGCGTGACAGTTACTCATATCAGCAGATTTAATGTGTTTAGTCTAGTTGTAAGGTTTGTGATATGTTTTTGATTTCCTGCTTCAGAAATACATTTTGGCTAGAAAACAGTGAGGCACACAATTCTTTTTCTTACCATACCACAGTCAGGAAATTGTTACCTTTGTATCCAATTTATACTACATAATAAATTACTTGCATGCAGTCTAAGATTCTTACTTCTTGGTTATTCAATCAATGTGTGAACATGGGCAAAAAGTAATGGCTCCCGAGGAATGTGACTTTAGCAGAAGCCTGTCCACACCCAGGCTGTATCAGAATTCACAAAGCATATTTTATTTTCTTTCTTACTGGTGCTTTGGTTTATTCTCTAGGGACTATGAAATTGCCTCATTGTCTTTTTTTTTTTTTAAGATTTATTTATTTATTTCTCCCCCTCCCCCCTGCCCCCTCCCCCTGTCCCCCTGTCCCCCTCATTGTTTTGCACTCACTGTCTGCTCTCTATGTGTTCTTCTATGTCTGCTTGTCTTCTCTTTAGGCAGCACCAGGAACCGATCCTGAGACCTTCCAGAGTAGAGAGAGGCTACTCAGTCTCTTGCACCACATCAGCTCCCTGGTCTGCTGCGTCTCTTATTGTCTCTCTTCTTTGTCTCTTTTTGTTGCATCATTTAGCTGCACCCGCTCTCCTGCATGGGCCAGTACTTCTGCGTGGGCCAGCACTCCGCATGGGCCAGCTTGCTTTTCACCAGGAGGCCCCAGGAACTGAACCCTGGACCTCCTATATGGTAGATGGGAGCCTAATCACTTGAGCCACATCTGTTTCCCCTCATTGTCTTTTGAAATCTTTAAAGTTCTCTCTTGCTTTAGAACCAAATTGGAAAAAATATACAAAGCACCTGAAAAACTTGAACAGAGCATTCTTTCTTCATGTTTTACTAGATAGCTGTGAGTGGTTTATGCATCTTCCTTTTCTTGCAACTCTTAAAAATACTTTGGCCCTATTCTTAGTATCAGTTTAAAGACATCAAAGTTGGGGTGGGGGCGGTGTTCACAATGGGCCCTTCTACTTTTCAGAGCTTTTAGCACTTGCCTTGCCTTTGGTTATTCTGTTTCACGCTTTATGATAAGTAGTCAAATTCTATTTTTAACATGGTGATCTATTTTGTGATAGATTATGTTTGGAAAGCTTGGGGTACAAAGCTTGCCTTACTATTATTTTTTAGATTAGAAATCAAATTTCTTTAACCAAATGTTGATTAAACCACCATACATTGATAATTACACTTAATCTTAGTTTGATGTAGTCAAGAAAAAAATTGAAAAGAGGTAGTTAAAAATAATTTTGCTAGGACATAACTGTATTTTTGTTTTTACTAATTAATTTTAGTCTCAAAAATTTTAAATTAATATTTCTAAGTCCCCTTTTTGTGAATCAGTATGTAAATAATAGAAATTGGGGGAATTATGCTGCAGGAGTGTTGAATGCAAATGAAGAATAAAGCTTTCCCGTCTCATGTACGAATGCCCCCTCTACACCAGTTAACAACAACAAATCTATACAGATATAAAATAAGTACATATTACAAAGTGAAGGCAAATAATTTTTTAAATAAAAGAGCTATAAAAAACCTTATAGACAATTTGGAAGAATTGGGGGGCACTCACAAAATCACTGTACTTCAGACATACTTGCTCTCATTTTTTATGTATTTCCTTTGTCTTTGGGAAGCAACACTAGAGAGACTTTTCATCCTAAAAAAAGAGTTCAGAAAAGAGAGATCTTGTTTCTTTAAAACAGAAGTCTTAAAATGCAGCATGCCTGCAGGGGAATTTGGGAGCGCTGGGATACCTGCCTCCAGCCGCAGGTCAGTGGGCAGCTAAGGCGCACCCATCTTTCCAGGGGCTGGGGATTTCCTGCTGTTTTTTCAGGAGTGACCTAGAAGGAGGTTAATGATTCCAACGAAGGCTTTTCCCTAGGGGAAAATTTAATCTTATGACCTTTTTCTCTATCTGCCCATTTCTTTTAATTCATAGGCTCCCTTCATTTAAGTTACACCAATCTGTTTTATTTTCTTCAAAAACATGGTTGAAGGGTTGCTCTCATTTAACCCTTGAATTGGATGCATTTCCAAATGAAACCTTTATACACAGTACTGGCTTACAGTTCTCCTTTCAAATCTCTACATTTCTCTCTCTCTCTCAAAAAAAAGATGGTTAATCCTTATAAACATGAATCAGGAAGTGCAAAAACCAATGCAATTTGTGTTGTTCTTATAATTATCTATCTTAGCAGCTGCAAGTTGACAAAACGTTCAGAATAAAGCATTGATTGATTGATTAAATTCTTTAAAGTATTATATATTGTTTGTTTTTTTTCCTATGAGGTTGGGTTTTGTTGGTGTGCTCAGAGTCCTAAGATGATCAACAAGGAAATTTTTATTAAGAAATATGTAAATGATGACAAAGGTCTCTTCTGAAAGAATTAAAAATTATGAAAAAAAAGTCAACCTCATCTTGCCGAACAGTTTCATTTATTCTACCTGAAATATGCAGACATTAGTGGATCAGATTCAGTGTCAGAACACAGTAAAGTGAAACTATAATTATTTTATTATTCTCAGGGGTTCAGACTCAGGGGTGCAGTGAGTTCTTGAGGGTAAAGTGAAAACAGAAACTGCCTTGTGCTCAAAGTTGTCAGTTTTTTAAAAACAACCTTTTATTCTGCAACAGATCCAGGACATTTTTGCATGATCATCTTACTTAGTTTTACTGCCAAAGTAAATTTAACATAAATTTAATCAATGTAAATTTCTTGATTTGGGGATTACAATGTTCCATTATGGAAACACAGTGAAACCAGAATATAGTGACACCTGCTAATCTATGACACAGCCTCTGCAGAGATTCTCTAATATTTAATATGCCATATTGCCCAAAGAATCCCAATTTTTGCCTTTAAATGCCATTCAGGGACAGTCAAATATAGAACAAACAACCAAAGAAAGCTCTAGCTGATCTGCTAGCTGATTTCTCTAGGCTCAGTCCATCCCTAAGCATGTATTGAGGATCTACTGTATTACTAGGATTCTGCATAAATGATAGCTAGGACTTGTCCTTGCCCTCAGGTTATTGTGAAATTGTGAATTCAGTTATCATGCAAAGGGCAATTAAAGACCAATTATGTGTGAGTAGTTGCGGTACTATGAGTACAACCAAAACTAAAACTCAATAGCATATAAACAATATCATTTTACAAGGCTATTTTCCATGCACATTTATACATTCTGGAAGTCACTTGGTGCCTCAATATCTTAAGAATAATACCTTTCCCATCCCTCACAAGGTGATTGGGGGGAAATCAGATTAGATGGAAATAAAAATAACATCATTTTATAAGATAGATAACAAGTGGTAAAGTTGAGATTGTTTCACCTTCTACCAGTATCCAATATCTGACATTGTTCAAATTACCAGGTCAAAAACCAAACTCACTCTCTCCCTGCCCACAGCTGATCTGCCTTCATACCCTAACTCGGTTGATGATAGTACAGCTCTCTGATCTACGCAAGCCAGGGACCTGGGAGTCGTCGATTCTTCCTTCATCTCCCATACTCAACCAGTCACCAAGTCTTAAGTTCAAGCCCTAGATTTCCCCTGAATGATCTACAACTCTCCATCCCCACTCTCGATACCTGTAATTCAGGTTCTCACCCTCCCTTGGCTGGCTCACTGTAAATACTTCCCCAACTGGTCTCTCAGCCTTTCTCTTACCCCGTGCCCTACACCCCACCACAATGAACTCTCCTTTATTAAATACCCCCCACAGTGATCTTTCCAGAGCACAAATCTGAGCTTGTTATTCTTTTGCTTAAACCTTCCGGGGGCTCGCTGTCTGGCTCATCTCTTGCTACCAGTCCAGCCTTTGCCCCCAGTGCGCCTCCGCTCACACTTCTCACTCTGGCCATTCCAGACCCCTCACGGTTGGTTCCATGCTATTTTGCATTTTCATCCTTTGTACACTGCGCCCCCTCTATATGGAATGCCGTGCCTTCCATATTATCTGGCAAGCCAACTTTTAACTATCCTTTATGCCCAGGTTCTTTCTTGGGAAAGAAATGCCTGCTCTCTTATCTCCAAGTGATGTTAACCACACCATTCTCTACTATCTAAGGGTCTAGAGCAGGGGTTCTTAACCTTTTTTGTTCTACAGATCCCTTTGCCAGGCAGGTGAAAACCATGGACCCCTTCTCAGAATGTAGCGGCAGATACTTTTACAGCACTCAACATTAGCATGTCTTTAAATTAAAATTTAGGATTATTTAAAATTACGTTTTACAACCTTCCCATAATTTCAATACCTGATAATCTAACATGGTTCAACATCTGTTCAAACGGTCATTTTCAGCAAATATTTAGAAATTCCAATTTTCCCACAGCGTCATAAAACCATCTCTGCCATCCTTACCAACCTTTTTGCAGGCAGTTACCCACTGCACTCAGAACATGCTACATCACAATAAAAATCATACTAATTCCACACTATACTGTGTATTATTTAATAAATATATCGTACCTGCACCAACAAGAAAAATGTTTTTATTTTTTTAAGATTAATTTAAGTAATTTATTTATTTATCCCTCCAAGAATGTTTTTAAATGCATAAAATAAAATTGCCAAGGAAATCAGTTACAAATATTGAAATACAGTTACTAAAATAAAAACAAATGATATAATACTATACATATGTGTTTCTTTCTTAACACATTAAATAATAATCCAATACATCAAAAATATAGGAAAGTTAAAGTTAAATTTTATTTTTTAAAGACATGAACATGCAGACTCTTGTTTATCTTGAATAAGAACATTAAACTGTGGTGTAGTATTTGACAAGGCAATATGCATATCATGTTGGACATCTAATCAAGTCGATTTTTTTCAATTCAAGCTCACGGACCCCATGAAATCTTTCCACAGACCCCTTTGGTTACAAGCCCCTGGTCTAGAATATACACCTCTGTTGTACTCATCATGCTGTAATGAAATGACTTATTTACGTGCCTGCCTCACAAAATAGACTATAAACTCCTTGAGGGAAATGATTTTTATTTTCTTATGATTTTAGCACAGTGTCTAGCATATACTAAGCCCTCTATAAAATATTTGTTGAATTCCAAGGAGTGGGTAGTCATCAGAGCTGAATGTTGCAGATAAGTCAAGAAGGAAGAAGGATGATTCTGGAAACGTAGGTGTCATTGACAACCTCCCACAGGCGGAGTCCTAGAGAGATTGTTATAGGGACCATGTAACAGGTGTGAAACAGGAATGGGTCATTAGGATTTGGTGATATAGCCTTAAAATCATGCAATTATGAATTTTAAAATACTAAATTATTTTTAAATGGTGAATTTTTATCTATATTAGTTCATTGGAACTCTTTTCTGAAAGATACACTTTTTAAAGTCTATAATTGTGGGGTATATGTTTCAGAAGCTTATTGGTAAAAAGTAAATTGCTTTTTGAATTTTTTTGTCATAACTCTGAAATTCACTTTTAAGGTGTGCCCTAATACTAGTATTCCAAAGTTGAAGAAACGAGACGCTCCCTTTAGGCTTCTTTCGCTCGCTCTCAATCTCTCTCACTCTCTCAATATGTGTATTTTACCATATATTTTATTTCATAAAATGTTATCGAGTGACTAGTTGCCATCCCATCAGACCTTTCTAGGCTGAAGAATACAAACAATTCTAACCCTTGACAGAACACTGGGCCAAACCACACGGTTGTGCAGACTGGCCCTGCACCAGGGAGTTTGCAGAGGAGGTGAGTGCCAGCTAGAATCCAGCTGGCGCGCTCGTCCCTGACCAAGGGGTCAGCTGGGGGCTCTGTCCATCAGAGAGGACCCTCCGTCTAATTCACACACTAAGGCTAGCACTGCCCTGAAGAGAGCCCTCCATCATTATTTTCTTTTTTTTGCCTTTCCCCTGACCTGTCCTGCTCAGTTAGGTTTTTATTAAAGGGCAGCAACCAGAATTACAGCAATATTTCAGAAGTCGATGCTCAATGACTTTGTACGAAGGCTTCTGTTTTTGTTTCCATTGCTTTTGCTGATATTGTCTAGTATTTGGCTGACTTCTTGGATGAAGCCAACAAAACGTCCTTGTGTCTGTGGAGCTGCTCATAGGTACCTTTCCAGTGGTGTGCTGAAGGGAGCTTGGACCAGCTCAGTGTTCTGTGACATCTCATTGGTAGTTTGAAAGTGACCCTGGTGGAAGTCTTTCCACCATGCAAATCGGCAATCGCCACAAGTCTGGGTTTTGTTTTTTTTTCCCTCCAAAAAAGAGCCGATATACAGCACACCACTGTATGTGCCTTTTCTTAATGCTAATTGCTTTTTAGTAAAGTTGTGAGCTATTGTTTCCACAATGAATGCAACACCTTACATTTCCAACATTGAAATACATATGTCAATGTTACTTTTGGTCAACTTTTGTGGTCTCAGAATTCCTCAGTTTATTCCAATTGGTTCAAGCCTTCCCCATCTCAGTAGTAGTTATTAGTTAGCCTAGAAATATGACTGTGTATTTCCTCATTCACACAATTTCTAAATTCTGCCTCTTCCTAATATGGATTCCCCGATTTCACTGGATTCCCCAGAAAATGCTTGTTTATTTCCGTAGTATATATACCTATATGTGGTGGCGGTGGCGGTGTGTGTGTGTGTGTGTGTGCGCACATGTGTGCATGCACATATGTGCAATAGCTAACCCATGAGTAAATATTCTATCCAATCCTATGGCAATTCAATCTGTAAACAAACCCTTCTATAAGCCATGCATGGTAGGTTGAATTATTGGCCCTGATTTTTCATCCATCCTGTACCTATGTCCTTTGCCATGTTAATTTGTTGTTTCCCCCCTCTAGAGGCAGAGTGTTCTTTCCCTCCCCTTGACTTTGGACTCACCCAGGTGACTTGTTTTGACTAATGGAATGTTAGCAGATGTGACGTGAGCAGAGGCTTAAAGTGAACTTTGTTGGTTGGGCTTGTCCTCTTGTGCCTCTGCCATAGCGTTAGTGCCCCGATGTTGCTGCTCCACGGAGGATGAGACACGTATGGGGCAGGTCTGGACACAGCCTGTACCTTGGTGTCAAGGCCAACTAAGCACAGGTTAGAGCCACTGGAACACAAGATGATCCAGGGATATGCTGTTTCAAACCACTGAATTGCTGTGGTTTGTTATGCAGCATTAATGTGGCTATAGTTAACTGATACATTGTGATTTGCATAAACATAGTGTATTTATTTTTCTTTGAACTAAGAACTCATTTTCAATCAAAACAAAAATTTATTTTGGTAAAGCCTACCTTATTTATTTTTATCATTCATTCAGTTAACTGATAGTTATTGAGTATCTACTATGTATTAGTCACTATTCTAGGTGCAGGGGGAGTAAGTGGTAATCAAGAATGACAGGGTTCCTGCTTTCATGGAGCTGATCTTCTAGAGCTGTGCTATCCAATAAGGTAGCCTCTAGCCACATGTGGCTGTTTAAATTAAATTTAAAATTAAATGATTAAATTAAAAGAAATAAAAACTAAATAAGCTAAGAAAAATTAACAAATTAGTTTCTCAGTGTTAGTAGCCACATTCCAAGTGTTTGATAGCCACATGGAGCTAGTGGCTACCACATTGTACAGCGTAGAGCACATTTCCATGTCACAGAAAGTTCCATTGGACAGTACTATTCTATTGGGAGGAGACCAACAATAAAAAAATAAAATAATAAATGAACAAGGTGAAATCAGATAGTCATAAGCACAATGAAAAAAATAGAACAGAGTGATGGAGTAAGGGAGTAAGGGCAGAGAGTGCAGAATGCCAGGTGAAGCTCTGGGGGCTGATCCTTCCAGGCAGAACATTGCAAGTGCAAAGGCCCTGAGGTAAGAAGGAGCTTGGCATGTTTGAGAAATGGAAAGGTCAGTATAGTGTGAACTCAGTGAGCCAGGAGAGATGAGAGGAAAGGCAGGGGATTCAGAGAGGTGCAGAGGCCACATCCTGCAGGAACAGAGTCTGTGGAAAGGGGCTGGATTTTGCTTTAAATGCAATGGAAAAGCAATGAAGAATATTAAGCCAGGAGTAACATGACCAGATTTGTATTTTTAAAAGATTACTCTGGCCACATGAAGCACATCTTGGAAAGTTTCCAGGTCTGGAGAAAGAAAGGGATAAATGGAACATATAAGAATATGATTATGATCAAGAAACCTACACATATATTTTTAACTGTATATCTATTCTTGCTGTATTTATATGCTCGCTTTCCCCAAATCGTTTGTAAAAACTGAACTTCTATGTGGAATGCTCTCAAAAAATGAATACAACTTGGAGAGGATGTGGAGAAAAGGGAAACCTCATCCACTGCTGGTGGGAGTGTAGAATGGTGCAGCCATTGTGGAGGACAGTTTGGCTGTTCCTCAGGAAGCTAACTATAGAACTGCCATATGATCCAGCAATCTCACTGCTGGGTATATATACCCAGAAGAATTGAAAGCAGGGACATGAACAGATATATGCACAACAATGCTCATAGCGGCATTATTCACTATTGCCAGAAGCTGGAAGCAACCCAAATGTCTATCAACAGATGAATGGATAAGCAAACTGTGGTATATACATACAATGGAATATTACTCAACTGTAAGTAGGAATGAAGTACTGACACACGGAACAACATGGATGAATCTTGAAAACCTTATGTTCAGTGAAGCAAGCTAGTCACTGAAGGACAAATATTACATGACCTCACTGATATGACCTAAGCAAATAGAGTAGCCTCACAGAGCTAGAGTCTGGAAGATAGGTTATCAGAAGACAGAAAGGGAGTAGAGTATGGTAAGCGAATGCTCAATATGGGCAAAACCTATGATAAGGTGGAAGGGGGTGGTTTGGCAGTAGATGGGGGTGATAGTGGTGCAGTAATGTGATTGGGGTCGACGGTGCTGGAATGTGAGGGTGAGTAGGGTTTGGGGGCCTTGTGTTGGACTTTCCATGGAATTGGGGTGGGGGCTGGACGAAGGAACAGGTGAACTCGGGATTTGTAGGTCTTGGTTAAAACTACAATGGTTGGGAATGTTCTTTTGGCAAATTTGGTGGGCAGGTTATTGGTACAGGGTGTTAGGGGTGGGGGGATATGTGGTATAGGGCACACCTGGGGCATGCTTCTGTGGAATGTGAAAGTGTTCATCTTGTCATAGTGTGTTATCTCAGTGGGTGGAGACCCACACAATGAACAAGAAAATATTAATCGCCCATCCTGGGGGGTCCTGCTATGTTCTCAATTAGAGGGGCAAGAATCTCTCAAAAACATGTGCAGTGCCTAATAAAAGAAAACAGACCAATATGTCAAGCCCTCAATATTAATGCATGTAACTATGAAACTTATTCTTCAAAAACTGAAACTTAGTGGTTACCATAGGTTCTGAGGGGTGGGGGAGGGAAGAATAGATGGAACATAGGGCATTTTTAGGGCATTGAAATTGTTCTGCATGATCTTGCAATGATGGATACAGGCCATTTTACATTTTGCTAAAACCTATAAAAATATACTGTGCAAAATGTAAACCATAATTTAAGCCACTGTATTAGTCAGCCAAAGGGGTGTTGATGCAAAATACCAGAAATCGGTTGGTTGATATAAAGGGTATTTATTTGGGGTAGAAGTCCACAGCTACCAGGCCATAAAGCATAAGTTTCTTCCCTCACCAAAGTCCATTGCCACGTGTTGGAGCAAGACAGCTGCCAACGTTTGCCAGGGTTCAGGCTTCTTGGGTTCCTGTCTTCCCGGGATTGTTTCTTTCCGGGCTCAGCTCCTCTGATTCCTCCACAAGGCCAGCTGTAGACTCTCAGGCAAATGGCTTGTCTCTTTTCCTGGGGCCTTCTCTCCTTCCTCACAACCAGGTTCTCTTTCCGGGGCTCCAGCTCAAGACTCCAACATCAGAACTCCAACTCAAAACCCTCCAGCTCTGTCCTTTGCCATGCCTTTTATCTTTGAGACCCCACTCACCAAAGGGTGGGGCTCAATGCCCTACTGACATGGCCCAGTCAATGCCCTAATCATAACTTAATCATGCCTAGATGAACAGACCAGTTTACAAGCATAATCCAATATCTATTTTTGGAATTCATAACTATCAAACTGCCAAACTGGTACAGCCACTGACCATGGTTAGTAGTAATGCTTCTTTTTTTTTCATCAATGATAACAAATGTACCATACTCATGTAAGATGCTATTAATATGGGAAAATGTGAGAGGGTGAGGCAGGGGGTACATGGGAATGTCCTATATTCTTTATATGACTTTTCTGTAACCTAAATCTTCTTTGAAAATAAAGTGGAAAAAAAAAGACACTGGGGGCACATTCAGAAATTGTCACTGTACATAAAAGATAACAGATCTTATGGTGATGAAAGATACAATGCAAAAAATAAATTTTTTTCTTAAAAAAAATTTTTTTGTATTTTATTTTATTATTTTATCATTTATTTATTTATTTTGGCTTTGTTTTAGGGGAGGTTTTGGATTGCAGAAGGGTCACAACTGTGGCAGGGGAGGATCACTGGTGCAGGGTGTTGGTGGTAGGGGTGTGTGTGGGAAGGGGTGCACCTGGGGCATACCTCTATGGTTATGAATGTGTTCAAGAGGTCATGGGGTGTTGTTTCTGTGGGTGGAGACCCACAAAATAACAGAATACTGAATTCCCATCCTGGGGAGTCCTGCTATATTCTCTAATAGAGTGGCAAGAATCCTTAGAGTACATGGGCAGTGCCTAGTGAAGGAGGACAGACCAATATGTCGGGCCCTTGATATTGATGCTTGTACTTATGAACCTTATTCTTGTGAAATTGAAACTTAGCCTAGTATTATATATTGCCTAAGAGTTACCTCCTGCAAGCCTCCTTGTTACTCAAATGTGGCCTCTCTCTAAGCCAAATTCAGCATGTAAACTTACTACCTTCCCCCTGGTGTAGGACATGACTCCCAAGGATAAGCCTCCCTGGCATTGAGGGATTACTACCAAACACCAACTAACGATGCATTTGGAAAAAGACCTCGACCAAAACCAAAAGGGAAATATTAAATACAAATGAGGTGGGTTTTTTTTTTT
>JAQZBX010026220.1:0-15190 GCA_029593785.1 Cabassous unicinctus
CTCTGTTCTTGGCCTTGCCTTTTATATTCAATTCCCCACCCACCAGGGGGTGGGGCTCAACACCCTACTGACTGACATGGCCCAGTCAACGCCCTAATCATAATTCAATCATGCCCAGATTTACAGATCAGATTACAGGCATGATCCAATTATATTTTTGGAATTCATAATTACATCAAATTCCCTAACGGTTACAGGGTTAGCCTGGGTATTATAGTTAACACCCTAAACTTTAAACAATCATTTGAATTGATACAAACGTAGATTCAATAGCATGCAGAAAACTGTTTCTATACATTTTCACCTCCCCCCTTTATGTGTTATTATAATAAATTACATCTTTAAACATTGTGTGTCCATTAATATAGATTTATAATTACTGATTTATGCATTTGTCGTTTAAATTCCATGTGAAAAAAAGAGGAACAACAAATAAAATTTACAGTAATACTGGCTTTTATATTTGCCTACATCGTTACCTTTATGGAGTTCTTTATTTGTATGGCTTTGTGTTATTGCTTAGTGACCTTTCATTTCAGCCTGAAGAACTCTATCATTTCTTGTAGGGCAGGTGTACTAGCAACGAACTCCCTCAGCTTTTGTTTCTCTGGGAAGTTCTTGATTTCGTCTCCATTTTGAATGATAGTTTTGCTAGATAAGGAATTCTTGGCTGGCAGTTTATTTCTTTAGCACTTTAAAATTATCATCTCCCTACCTTCTGACCTCCATGGTTTCGGAGGAGATGTCTACTGTTAATCTTAATGAAGATTCCTTGTATGTGATGAATTGCTTCACTTTTACCCTTTTCAATATTCCCTCTTTGTCTTTGGTTTTTGACAGATATGTGTCTTGGTGTGGATCTCTTTGCATTTACCATACTTGGAGTTCACAGAGCTTTTTGGATATGTAGATTCATATCCTTCATCAATCTAGGGAAGTTTTCAGCCATTATATTTTTAAATATTCTTTCTGTCCCTTTCTCTCTCTCCTTCTGGATTCTTTTTAATTTCTGCTCTTCAGACTGGATAATTTCAATTGTCCTTCATTCACATTCACAGATATTTTCCTCTACTTGTTCAAATCTGCTGAACATGTCTAGTGAGTTTTTCATTTCAGCTATAGTACTGATCAGCTCCAGATTTACTATTTGGTTCCTTTTTATAATTTCTATCACTTTACTGATAGTCTCTATTTGTTCATATACTGTTTTCCTGGCTTTCCTTTAGTTATCAGAGCATGTTTGAAACAACTGATTTAAAGTCTTTGTATATTAAGTTCAAAGTCTGGGATTCCTCTGGGACAGTTTCTGCCAATTTCTTTTTTGCCTATTCTTTATAGCTGATCTGTCCAACCTAGGAACCAATTCAAAAATTTCCTACTGCAACTACTTGTAAACTTAAATTTCTCTTAATGTAACAATGTCAACTTTCCCCACCAACTTTTTAGGACATTGACAAGCTAAAGAGATCTGGCTAATTCTCCTACAGAATATCCCACCTTTTGAATCTGTCTGGTTCCTTCCTCTTGGAGTTATTCATTTAGCTTATTCTTCTATCACTTGTCTTTCCTGTAAACAGGAAGTTATAAGTAATGATTTAAGGAACTGAAATTAAATGTTTTAGGCTAGAATACATTATAGATAATACAGTGTATTCCATGCTGTATCACATGAGAAGATACACATTATCTGGCTAACCCGCTCATTAGTGATGGCAAAATTAATCACTGCATTAAGCTTACAACAGTCTAATCTCTCCAATGAACAATTATATGTCATTCCCTTACAACTACAAAGTAATTTGTATGGTATCACTTTGACACTATAAGAACTGTCTCCATCCCTATCACCCATTCACTTAATAGTTATAACAACAATAATTCTGTCATGAAGCAAGGATTTCATTAGGGTTTATAAAATGATGTTTTTTAATTCTATTATACCTTCTACATTTATCTGATGGCCTTCTTTAACAAAGTTGCACCATCCTTTATCGAGGGTCTCTTTAGTTACTGACATAGAGGTTCTATTGGAAAGGCAGAAAAAATACTCAATTCCTTCCCATTAATAGACATTTTTAAAATAAGTAGTTATTTTAATGGTCACCTCAAAGGATAACAAGTGAGCACTTATTTTTCTGGTTTTCTCTTTCCTGAGTATCTTATGTACTCATAAGTTTTCACTGAGTCCATGTGAGACATGTATGTTGTACTTTCAAGAACCTGTACTTTTGGTCATGCTGACTCCATGGAGCTCCCCAAAATTTTTTGCTTAGTATAAAGTCAACTTTTAGTAACCAAAATCAGTATCACTTCTCTATAATTGCATACACTGAATTTCTTCATCTCCATTCCTAGAATAATTTTTCCTCTCTCACATACTATTTGCTTGCATTTCTGTTTCACCCACTAGATTTGTTTTTACAGATAAGGAGAGTATTTTACATCAGTGTTATTCAACGTTTCCTTCATAGATCAGTTCCAGTCCACAAACTGTTGCATGTCTGCAACACAATAAGAAGCTTGCACTAGAATATATCCTGATTAGTTCAGTTTGCTTTTTCTTTTTGGTAGCAAGAAGCTGTCAATTAAGGATGAAATGTGTTGATTTACATTCTGGCACAAGCTACTTTATCTCTCAGTGGACTAATAACAAACAGTTTGCGCACCAGATATTTTGAATAGCATTGTCTAAGCATCATCATTTACCCCTACTACCTATAACACAAAATGCATTTAAGTAACTGTTTATAGAAAGAACAGCTTCCTGGGAAGTAGGCAATTCCTCTAAGCTAGTAGTTTACACTAAGGGGATGTCTAAAAAATCTGAAGGTGGTCTCTCATTTGTCCATATCGAACAGGGCCTCTTGATCAGTACCTGGAGATTAAGAAAACAAAGACAGCAAAGAAAGGTCACTGAACCAAGGGCTAGGCCAGTAACAGAGGCAGATAAGGTACTTCCAAAATTGTGTCCATTGCTGAACATTATTTAATTAAAATTAAGCTAAAATATATTACTGAATACAAATCATGGCCCATAAAGGGTAATAGAAATTTTATATATTATACGTAAAATAAGGTTCTCAGGAACTCTATAAGCCTCTGTTGTTTCCTATGAGAATAAGGCATTCTTTTGCTGAGCTAGTATTTAGTCAAATGTTGGAAAACTTTATAATTTTATTGAAATAAGGGCAACTATTCCCTATAATAGTAATCTCGTATGAGTAACCTCAAGCAAATACTGATTGCTGGTGTTAATGTAAGTTATGTTTGTATATGACTGCTAAACCACTTCACTAGTGGCAAATAACAACAACAAAAAGGACTAAATCAAATTTTGAACCACTGATTTTCATTAGGAAGCATTCGCACAACTAAAGTAATCTTAATTTCAAAAATATTTTCCTCCATGATTTTTAAAAAGGAGAGGAATTTTTATTAGAAATGGAAATTTGACCACATATTTTATCTTCTCTTAACTTAAACTAAAATGATAGTGAAGAAATTGTAAAAGGTATAACCCACAATGATAAAGAGAACTGAAGAAGGGACAGCAGCAGACAAAATCTTTAATAAATGATTTGGCAGGTCAAGTGGAAGACATAGCCTGAAGTACGAAGAGACGGAAACTATGAATTAAAAGGTAACCATCACACCCTCCAAAACCCCAGAGAGGGTTCAAATGCCAGATAGAGAAGACCAAGGGTAAGACTCCTTTGGGCTAAAAATGTGGGAATTAATTGAAAGTATGCATAAGAAAGAACAGACTCCAATCTTCTACCTCTATTCCAAGCACACGATCAGAGCTTTCTTCTTTGAAGAAACTGCAATAATCTTAGTCAGTGCTGAGAATCCATCCAACCTATCCATCCATCCATCCATCCATCCATCAGCATAAAATGAAGCCAGCCAGGTGACAAGCCTGACCTATCCTGAATCAACTTTTTAGTAAGTAAATTAAGGATCTACTCCTTAAAATGAAGGAGTAGACCAAGAAAAAAGAAGATATGGCATCCAGGAAATTGTGGTTCCAATCCAAGAACATGGAAGTCCCAGCATGACAGCTTTAGAGAAGCTCTGGACAGTCACCTGTTCAGATGAGAACAGGTTGACTGAAACAGGGAGGGGGACAGATTTTTTTTTTTTCATTAAGCTTCTTCGTACCATGTAAATATTTATAAACCACGTATATGATTCACACTTTTTAAATTTAATAATTTTTTTTTTAATTAAAAGGGGTGGCTATATGAAATCTTGGACCGTCTCAGCTTTTAACTTCTATTAGCATTCTAGGAAACTTTAAAGAGGCCCTAAAAGGATTCTGAAATTTTCTTTTCATATTTCTGTTTTCACTGCATAACAAAAAGTAAAGTCAATTTGGTCAGTGTATATTGTCTAAAATCCCTCAAAATTAGCTAGTAAGAGAGTCAGCATTACATGAAGTGCTTCAAAAAACATTTTTCTATTTCATAGTACTAATTATTGGGTGTCAATTCACCTATTCCCTCCTGACCCCAGAAAAAACAGGGCACATGGTATAGTTAGTACAATGACTTGCTTAAAGCAGGTACTTAGCATATGTTAATTATCCACCCCCATCAGCCTTTTTCCTTCACTCCAGATAAGAAAATTCTCTCTCCAGACCAGCAGCCAGCAGAGAAACTCTACCTATAGACCACAGCCTATCTCCTAGTTACAGTTAAATTAAGTTCTAGGCTTTATGTCTGGGTATTTCTTTCTGCATCGGGAAGCAGTGGGTAGGGGTGAGGGCGTAGAGTCCAAGAGCCCCAGATCCTAAAAGGATCCTCCACTTGCTTGCTCCCAGGCTTCACAAAGAAAAGGTTCCTATCAAAAGGGAGTCAAGTATCCACAAGAATGGAAGAGCAGTCCCGTAATATATAACTAATAAAAAACAATGTACACATGGCTTCAACCATGTTTATGCTAATTGTCATTACTAACACTGGAGCCGTATTTCACTTCAACAAGCACCTATTGAGCAAACGGTTTTGATGATCACTACGAATTCTAAGATTTGGTCCCTCCTCTTAAGACGCTAGCACATACAATCCTGAAAAAGGTGAGCAGAAAGTAATTTTGGTAACAGAAAGAAGCCAGACTGTTCTTTCCCAACCATAGTTTATAGCTAAATGTGGCCAGTCTACAAAATACAAAGACAGATTCAAAACCAAACAAAAAGTGTACTCAAGATATAAAATTAGTATTTTACCCTTTAGTTTTCTGCTTTGCATCTGATCTTGTCTGTAAGTGTGTAATGTTTAAGCAAAAAAAAAGTACTATGGAAAACAGAAGCCAAGTTCGATCATTTGTTCACCTTGTCATATCACTGCTAAGTCTAGATTTTCTCAGATAAAAAAAATAAATAAATAAGAGGACTGGGGTATATTAAACTTGAAAGTCCTAATCAAAAATTAAATAATGTGATTGGTAAATTTACTGGTAAATTTACCAGTAAATTATATGACTGTCATATGCAAGTAGAAACTGCTAAGGTTTCTTATTATTTACTTAGAAGAAATTATAGTAGCAGCTTCTGATTACAAAGTGCCTACTCTGTTTCAGGTATCAGATTGCATGATTAACAACTACTATTTCTACTTTTAACAATCTTGCAACACAGGTTCTATAAAAACAAGGAGACAAAAGCAGCTCACCAAATATCACACAGCTCATGAATACTGAGGACGGTCCCGAGACCCGATGCAGAATCCCATGTTTTTTCTCTCATAAGAGTTTCTCTTTGGTACTATTTACAAGCATTATTTCTACAAAAATCTAAATAGATATTAAAAAACCAGGTAACCTTATTAAAGGAAAAAAATTAAATAAAGTCAATCCATTTCGAAATTCAAAATATCAGCGCTGGAAATGTTCATTGTCTACCTACCTGATGCAGAAGACGCTTCAGTTTGAGTAGCTGGGTCTTGACAGCAGTGCAGTCCTGGACCATGTGCCGGAGGGTCATCTCATCCAGGACCACCGTATTTTCTGGTACATCTACAAACAGCTTCTGAGCCTGGAAAAATGGGGTCCCTCCATAGCTTTCAAAATGACCCAAAGGAGATTCTCTATAGGGAGAGCCTCTGGAAGGGCAGGGAAAGGCAGTGGGGGGAAGAATATACAATACAATTTCAGAATGAAATAAAGGCAAAGAAATCGTCACAGTGATTACTGCAAATCATTTATCATTATCACAAAGCCTTTGACTTGTACTCACCTCAGTCACTGAACATGTTTCCACTAGGCCCATATCGGCTTTAAGTTGTCATTAATAAAATTGTCTTACACACCTCCACCCCTTTTTGTGCATTCTGCACTTTGGCTGAATAAACCTTCTTCTGTAGGAACTAGACTAGAAATACAATACTCTTGGAAGGACTTATCTGTCCAAAGTTATGCTTATTCTTCCTTTTCTCCACTGATTTGCCTGCTTTTAGCTTTTGAGCAGGCCCCATAATGTTTTGGCCCCATTACGATGCTACCTACTTTAATTCCCAGCTTGGGCAAATCCCCAGACTCCCATTTCTTGTACACTCCAGAAGGCAGTTAAGATGTACTGTTATTTCTCCTATTGTTTTTACAGAGTTGACAAGTCATCTTTTCCAATAAAAGATTAAACAAAGTTTTATAAAAAGTTACATATACTATATATTTCCTAATCTTAAATTGCATTTAAAAGTCTATTCTAAAATTTTTTTATAATTCCTTTCAGTTTCACCTAAAAATAAGCACACTGAGAGAAAAATATTAGGGATAATGTGTTTCACAGGAATGAAAAGCCCAATCTTTTAACCAGAAGTCATAGTTACAGCAACTTAAAATTACCAAATTCGTATTACACATGATTCTAGCTAGTTCTTAAATTAAAGCAAGAACTTATTATATATGCCAAATCTCGATATCTAATATAACACATTGAAAAGTATTCTCTCCATTATAATTGACATATTAACATATCAGGATTATAATTAAATTCACCATGCACTGAATTATGATCAAGTTCTGTAAAAATATGATTTTTACTAAATTTTCTACCTTCTAACAAATATTCTTAAGTCTTTGAATTCTCGAGTACTCAATTTGAGTTTGGTTTTCACAAAAATCTTTTTTTTTTTTTGAAACTACTTCATATACATGATTTCAGGCTTGACTTTTTTTAGCTGAAGGAAAATATTTTTAAGAATTTTAAAAAATTTTGTTCCTTAGGCAAGACCCTAATTTGTGGACACATAATTCTGTTTTATTTTTATTGGTTGAAAATACTGAATTATTAAATTTCAAATACTGATCAGTTATAAATATGCTCATTCATTACTGATGTACAATTTATGGAGTAATGAAAAATGTAGAGTTATAAAAATTAATAAGACTGTAGTACAAAATTATAGAATCAATTAGCAAATGAATAGGAGAAATGATAACGTCTATGTTTTCAGAAAACAAAGTTGGTATACTTTGGGAAATTTTTCTGAGTAGGAAAGGACTTAGGATAAGCTGTATAAAGTATGAGGTTTAGGTTTGATTGAAAAGAAAAGCCCAAGACTTTCTAGAAAGAGAAAAAGAAACATAATGGCACAAAGTATGAAGTACGTTTTCCAGAGACACACTCTTAAAAATAGCATATGAGACCAGACAGTCTGAGTCTAATTCATTCTTTAAATCCATCCCTTAGCCTACTTGCTCCCTCAGACTCGCTTCTTAATCTGAAGTCCTCTGAAATTCCCAAAGCATGCCACCAATCTCCCTCCTCTCCAAAGCCATGTCCTCGACCTCTCTAAAGGCTTTGCCAATCCACCCCATCCTGCATGAGAGCCACATACAACCTCTTCATCTCTTGTTCAGTGGCCCTTCGTCAGGGAAGGCTTCCTTAGTTCCCTAAAGCAAGATCTGGTACTTCCACAGGTGTCTCTATAGAGCCCTGTACCACACCCTGTTAGAATACTCATCACGGTATAGTTTCATTTGTTTGCAATCTGTGCCAAATTATAAATGTCAAGAGGAAACAGACTGTGTATTTTTCTCCTTTTTATCTGAGGGCTTTGGGGGGGGGGCGGGGGGGCAGGGGACAGGACTGAATGGGAGGATAGAGAGATTGGATTTTAACAATTAGGTAATTTTTTTAAAGCTTTCATCTCTGATGTTCTAAAATTCTTGTGTTGTGATATGACAAAAGCAAAGCTTCACAATTATCATCCGGAACCAGTCATATTAAAAATAGTCCTAGATTGTAATCAAATTAAATTTTACTTCTTATTTTGCCAAGTAAGTAAAAGACAAATTAGAGAAGGAAGATTCTGAAGGAGGCTGGTCTGGAATCTACTGCATGAGAATCAGGTATGGAACAAGGGCTTTGTCTATGTGGACACAAACGTGAACCAAATGCAAGGAATCTAAAAACGTTTCAAAGGAGTTCAACAAGTCTTGGTTACTAACTGAAAATATGGACAAAGAAACAGGCATCTACCTAGAAAAGCCACAACAGAGTGAGAGAGCCAGCTCTGGCCTAGGACATAGGTTTTAATACTGGCTGACAGTAACTAGCTACTAAAAATATGTAATATCTTTGGCCACAGTATCTTTCTCTCTCCATGTTCCCCACTGATTACAAAATAAAGCTTGCATATTTTAGAGGTTGCATCTCAAACACCTCCATGATGAGCTCCAAAAGAGAATTTATATCTTCTCCTAGTACTGAAATGCTAACCTCCTCCATGAAGTCTTCCTGATCGCTGCAACTCATAATACTACCATTTTATGATAAACTAGACAAAATACCATTTTAAATTATGTTGTAGCATAAATTGTAGAAATTTGTATACATATTATTTATAGTCCTTTGATAAAAGGGACCATATCTTATTGATTTTTATATGACCCACATAAATCATGCACATTCAAATCTCAGCTCTGTCAATTATGAGCTGGAAGGAGAAAAGGACAACTCCATGGTCATAGTTGGTTTCTTTTTTGACCCATTGGTTATTTAGGAGTATGCTGTTTAATTTCCACATATTGGTGAGCTACCCAAATGTCCCCTGTAATTTATTTTGCGTTTCATTCCATTATAGCTAGAAAACACGCTTTGTCTTATTTCTCTGCTTGTCTAGTTGTGAAGGTTTCCCATCAGCCAGCACATGCTCTGCATCCAGGGAGTGGTCAGGGTGCACTTGGACAGAACGCACAGGCTGGTCCTGCAGGCTGGGTGTCGTGCAGACGCCTGGTTTCAGTGTTGCTGAAGTCCTCTATTTCCTTGTTGATCTTCTGTCCAGTTCTTCAGTTCATTATTGAAAACGCATACTGCAGTATCCAAATATAATTGTTGAATTGTCCTTTTCTCCCTTCACTGCAGTCAGTTTTTGCTTCATGTTATTTGGTGCTCTCATGCTTATATATTTATAATTGTTCATATTTTCCTGATGGATTGATCTTTTATCAACATAAAATATCCCTCTATATTTCTAGAGACATATTTTGCTTTAAAGTTTATAACATCTGGCCTTAGAATAGTCATTCCAGCTTTAGTTAGTGTTAGAATGATTTATCTTTTTCCATTCTTAAAATTTCAATCTATTTGTGTCTTTGAATCTAAAGTATGTCTCCTATAGACAACATATAGTTGGATCATTTTTTATCCAGTCTGACAATGTCTACTTTGAATTGGATTGTTTAATCTATTCATATTTCATGTTACTGTATTATATAATTTAAAGTAGTATAGATTTTAATTTATAATTTTAATATATAAAGGCATTTGTAGTCCTACTATTAAAAAATTCAATTTTGTTTAACTTGTTCATTCTCATAGTCATTTGAGAAGCTCCCTTTTCTATACCTATTGCCATCCAGGGAATACAGTTGGGAAAATGTCCTTAATTTTTCAGACGGATGACTAACCAGCCTCAGCTTGATCATTCCAGGGACAGAGATGAGGGACTCCAGGTAATTCATTTCATTTTGGACAAGTCTGGTTAAGAGTCTATTAGAAAGCTGAAATAATCTGCTACCCTTTATCTTAAAATGCACAGATAAATGCACAGTCCTACTATCTAGAGTCGCATCTCATTCCTACAAATGACTCAGTGATCAGCTATGGTAAACTTAGAGTCGTTCTCTGAAAATGCCAGATCCTCTCACACCTGCTTTTGCACATACTCTTTTTTCCACCTGGAATACTCACCCTTCTCCTAAAGAAACAACTCTCTGAAATCTCTATAGTCGTACTTTTAGAAACAGTTCAATAAGGATTTCCATTATACTACACTATCCCTAGACAAAAATCAGTTGTTCCATGTGCCTGGAATCCTTTATCCATCACTTTATTGAGGCACCCAGCATCACTGCACTAAGACTGCACTGTAGCTGTCTGCACATCTGTCTCTTCTGTAGTCTCTGAGCACCCCAGAAGCAGGATGGAATAGGCCCAATAATCTTATACCTTACTTTTAATTGCACTTTTTCTTGCGAAGCTCACTCACTGCAGAATTCTTATCATTTTCAACACAAGGCTCCAAGAAGCCATTACCAACCCACAGCTTTCCCCTCTCACACCTATTCATCTCCCCATGAATGTATCTGTTAACTCGATGGATGAATGAGAATAAATCTTAAGCAACAGTTCATGTTTTAGTTAGGCTTCACAAGATTCATAAGCGGGCCTAAAATTTACTTTCTTAAAAACTGACCATCAAAAATTATGAGCCTGTCCTGATTAGCAATGAAGACTATCTTTGCATCAAGTTCTTGCCTGATAATGCCAACTTAAACTCTGATGCCCTTTCCTTTCTCAAAAGCCCAGCTGTGATGAGGGAACAGCCAAAGTCATGCCACAAGGTACCGACTCCATGCGTTCTTCCCAGTCTTTTGCCTTTTACCTCTGCACCAAACGATTCCAAGAACAGGATTTCCACTTGGGCCTTGCTGCTTGCTGATCACTGCAGAACTGCCTTTCCTGACTTGCAATAGAGCTCCTTGCAGCTTACGTTGAGAACATAAGAAACAGCCACAGGGAACTCTCATTATTTCTTCTTTGGGACACTGTCTGAGACGTACCCACTAAATCACAACGTAGTCTCCTTAGGAGAACTCATGCAAGCACTTCACTCAGGTTTCTGCCTCATAACAGCAAGTCAATTCAGGAGAAACAAATCCTTTATCTTATGTACAATGTAAATCTTATAATGGATCAAGGTTTGTTCTTTGCTTTTGCTGCAAGGAATCTTAGAGCCAAATGTTTTATCTTACATTCAGGAACTAAACAGGGCTTAATGTTATACATTCTTGTAAGCCAATCTCATTTTCCTTCCATTATTTCCTATTTATTCCGATTCTATTATTTCTATTGTAAATGTGTTTCAAAATGACCTCAAGTCCCTGTGAAAAGGAAACACATGAACCACCACCACCACTCTCATTGGAGCTCCTTTAGGCAGGCACGGCTGCAGGACTTTTAGTCCTGGTGCTCAAACACTGTGAGAATAGGATTTTAACTCCATCTTATAAATGGGAGACTGAGGGAGACAGGGTTAAATAAACTATCTCAGATTGCAAAGCTAACCTGTGCAAGGCCAGGTTTTGATGCCAGCTTGAACAACCACAGAGCCCCATTTTGCATAAGATCTGATCAAATTAAAGACAATCCTTCACTTAAAAAAAGGAAAGACAGCTTGCATTGCACATACATCTCCTGATTCTAATAGTTCTTCAGAAATAAATTTTAAAATTTTAACTTACCACATTAACAAAAGAAGACATATCACAGGGCACTAATTTTACATATTATTTAGAAAATTTACAAACTTTAACAAAATCAACATTTCAGTTTTTCCCAAATGAGAACTAGAAAATCATACCACAACCGATAGAGTCCATATAGCAGATATAAGTAAAAAAAAAATTATATTTATGATGAAGCTAATGAAAAAATATTTAGGCCAAAAAGAAAGGAAAGAATCACAGGGACTCTTAACAAGGGGTCCATGAGCTTGAATTGAAATTCAAAAAAACATTATTCTTGTGGGGACGTGTTGGTGTGGGTGTGACATATTTATTAAATAATACACAGTATATATAGTGTGGACTTGATAAAGGGTCCGTGGTTTTCACCTGACTGGCAGAGGGGTCTGTGGAACAAAAAAGGTTAAGAACCCCTGAATTAAACATATTATTCCAATTAGTACCAGGTATAAATAAATCTTTTTTGGTGCAACTAAAACCTAGGAAAGAAAGATTTTGTGGGAGAAATTTTGATTCGAAATTTATCAGAGGGTAGATAATGGAGCACTAGTTAGAGCAGCACCCACCTGCTCAGGTCACTGTTCCCATGGTGATGACAGTGGTCAGGGTGGCTGAGGTGGTAGTGCTCCTGTCCACTCCACCGCTGGGATGGCCGTTTCCAAAATCCTTCCTGGGACTGCCGGACATTTCTGTCTGATCGGTCAAAGCGGTTCATATTGTCATGCTCCACTAGACAGATTTAAAAGCAAACACCATCAACATGCACACACTCAGTGGAAGTTAAATGTGTGGAGCTTCATCATTTGATGCTGCTGAAAATAGAAAAGTAATGTTCTATTTATGTTAGTTAATCACAAAATCAAGGTTTCCAGGAAAAAATACCTAGTTCTTTGGGTGAAAACTGAACTTTATATTAGGCAAACTGAAGTAAATTATAATACTTTTATATCACAGTTGCTTAAGTAAACAATTAACGGCCCTGTTGTTTTTAAAACAAGCAAAGTACCCTTGAAATCAATATGAAATATTTTAATCACAAACAGTTTTTTTAGTGATTTTCATCGCTATCACTAGTTGGTTCTGATTTCAGAGAGATGATGGGAAAAAGGAAAAGATTTTAAATCTAGCAAAGAACTCATTCTTAAAAATGAATACCATAATTAATTCTCACTGATTTCAAGAAACACAGATAACTTTTCAACAAAAACAAATCATATATTTTAATTAAGCTCACATTTTTAGAAAGTAAGATGCTTCAGTCTGCCTGCAGTAAAGCTTGTTCGAAGTCTAAAATGCCACTGAAAACAAAGCCAGTACTTTGCTCCAACAAACAGTGCACTCCCTGAAACCCACATACCACACAAACATGAAAAGCATCTCTTTGAAACACCCCAAGCTTCTCCTTCACTTACCCAAACACTTCTTGCTCACATACCAGAGCACTCACTAAGAGCTGCTCTGCACAAGGCAGTCATTGTGTGACTAGCTGCCTGCTCGGACACAGTTGCACCCAAGGCTCTGACAACAGGCCTTCCTTCCTGCTCCACTCCCAGCCCTCCCTGTGGGAAGCTAGCCCAGTGTACCCTGTGACTCTGTCTTCCCTCAGTGGCTACATAGCTACTGACTTAGAACTGCTGCTAAAAATACAACTAAACACTAACCCGAGCCAGGGAACAGGAAAGGTCTCTAGTCTGAGAATTATTGCCTGAGAAAGTTCAAGTCCTGCATGTTCCAAATTCCTTGTGAGAAAAAGCTTTAGAAGCAATGCAATCTCCATTAAAAAAAAAAAAGATCATTTATTTAAATGACTCCAATGTTTCACTTAATGCAAAACTTCTTTATTTGAAATGTAAGAGTATACCAGTAAAAGCAAACTCCCCCTTTCCAAATATCAGGAGTAGTTAAAATAAATTGTCAATGTTCAATTCTCACATACACTGAGCTCAATTTCACATATATTCCAATGTATAACAATGTTGAAATGTTGTTTATATTCATTAGGAGAGTCCATTTTCAAAGAAGAAAAAGACCTATACATTTTAGGTGGACCCACAAATAGTTTGATATATTTTTTTATTTTTTTTAAGGAGGTACCAGGAATTTAACCCCGGACCTTGTATGTGGAAGGCAGGTGCTCAACCACTGAGTGACATCCACTCCCCCCAAAAATAGTTTTTTAAAGAACCCTTACATTTGAAATTGTCTCAAACAATTTCTTGTCATATTATGTGAACATATTAAAAAAAAATTTTAAGTTCAAATTAAAACCTGACTGTTAAATTAAAAAAGGCATTTTAACCATTAGGCCAAAAAATTAGGGGTGGAAAATGAGACTGCAAAAGAAAAAGAAATAGAAAATTAATCTTAAAAAGTTTAAAATTGCTTTTTACTTAGTCCCTTTAGCAATAATCATTTATAAACTCATATTTGTACTATACTTATGGATTCACTTAAGTCCCTTAAGCTATTTCTACACGGCATTAAAATGTTACTTTAGTTTAAACAACTCTGTATAGCTAAGGGATAACATCTTTTTCCTTAATTCAGACAGGAAAGCGTCTACTTACTCCCAAAGCAGGAAATTGTGTCATAATAAGACCTTTGTTCTTGGGATGACAACACAGTGCAAAGAGAGTAACTAGAAGCACAGAAATCTAGCAAGCAGGCCAGGAAATGGCCTAAATGTTGTGGAAAATGACAATGGAGAAATTGATGTGCTGCGTTTGCATTTGCTAAAGGTTGTTGGCCCTACATACAGGCTCCAAATTAAAGCATCTTCATGGAAACCTGAACTCAACCATAGGCACAACAGCAAGTAAGCACTGGAAACAAACATTCGCCTTCAACACAAAAAAAAAAAACCCTAAAATTTGAATAGAGTCAGAGTGAGCTTAAATTTTAAGGGAAATGACTGTTCCAAGGCTCTGCAGGAAAGTGCTCTACTTATATTCCCACCTCAGGCACCCATCAATCATGTGCCCCATGGACTTTAAAATGATATATCTCACTGCTAAAGGACAAAAGATGACACTAAAAGTAACCTGCATTATTTCTCTTATAATTTTAAGAAAACACATGTAGTATATCCATCTGCGACTTACAAATGGCTATGACGATAGCAGGGAGAAACTGCACATTACAAAGAAAGCTTTTAACTGAAATTTGGTTTGAAAGGAGAAAAAAGTTCATGCAAAAAAAAATATAAACCTTGTTATTACTGAACTCAATTAGTACTGACACGGAATGATAAATTTTCAGAAGAAAATACAGTAACTGGAAAGCAGTCAAGAGCAACACTACTAGGGAAGCAGATGTGGCTCAAGCAACTGAGTTCCCGCCTACCACACGGGAGGTCCCAAGTTCAGTTCCCGGTGCCTCCTGGAGAAGATGAGCAAGACAGTGAGCTGACGTGACAGGCTGGGATGGCAAGCTGATGCAA
>JAQZBX010026220.1:15290-29172 GCA_029593785.1 Cabassous unicinctus
AAAAAAAAAAAAAAAGAACAACACTATTAACACTACTAACTTCATATGACTAATCTCAAAAAAAGAGCTTAGCAAAAATTTGGGCTTGGGAAATTTAATATGAAGTAAGTGCAATAGGACTTAGGAAGTGAGTAGATGAGTAGATAACGTCTTTCAAAGGCCATCAACAAAGTCTTTCCTGTGGGCTTTGACTGGACTCCAATTCAATCCTATAAGAAATTAAAGGATAAACTCACTGGAACAACAGGAATCGCATCCAGTAGATCCTAAAACAGATGTGACCCGTCTCTCTCCTCACATTTTGTGAGAAGCTCTAATGGTAAAAATAGGGGGAAAAACCCCAATGCCAGAACACCAGTGCTTAAACATTTTGAAAAAGCCTTAGAATAAATGCAGAATAAGACAGAATAAAATGATGGCCTTCAGATAAAACAACTCTAGATGCCCTCACCCAAGTCAATTAAACACTGGAGAAGGGAGTCTCTTAATACACTCTGTGATGGTTTGAAGCTGTATGGACCCCAGGAAAGTATGCTCTTGAAGTTTATCCATTCCTGTGGGTATGGACTCAGTGTAGGTAGGATCTTCTGGTGAGCAGAATCTTAAGTTAAGATGTGACCCACCTCATTCAGGGTGGGTCTTAATCCTCTTACTGGAGTCCTTTGTAAGGATGGAAATTCCTAAGAGAGGAAGCCACAGAAGTAAGATGCTGAAAGCAAGGAAACCTGGAAAAGAAGGGAGAGACCAGCAGGCGCCACCATGTGTCTGGCCGTGTGGCAGAGGAGTCCAGGATCGCCAGCAGCTGGTCTTGGGGAGAAAGTGTCACCTGATGATGAGTTGAGCTGGACATTTTTCTCAGCTTTGAAACTGTAAGCTTGTGAGCTAATACTGTCCCACTGTTAAAAGCTGACCCACTGATTTCAGCGGCCTAAATGACTAGAACACACTCATGGATGCTGTAAACAGAAAGAACACTGGAAAAGCTGATAGTTCTGCATTAGATAAAAACTGAAAGGGGGAAGTGCACAACCTCCTGTTAAACCCTTAAACTCAAATAAAACTTTCTCTAAATACTACAGGACAACCTTGCAAATTTTTTACTGATATAGACACTGCAATATCAACCTTAAAATATACTGTTACATAACCTCCCCCTCGGAGTCAACAAACCACTCAGGTGGGTTATCTCCAATAACCTGTAGACAATCCATAAGTCCTATAGCCCATTCCTGTCCAAGAAATATTTGACCTATAATAACTGTTTTCTCCTCCTCTGCGCTGTCACATACACTAACTTAACTAGGGAACATTTACTGTACAAATGGAACCTCCAGATAAATGCTCTCCTAATGGCTTCTTCCTTGAAATCCCCAAGGACTCCTCTATTCATACTGGTAATAAGTAACCACTTGAAATCAACCCCAAATTGAAGATCTCAGAGAGGTGCCAGACTTCTTGTGGCCAACAATTCTACAGATATTGCAGAATCACTGGAGCTAAACCCTTCAAGATTCACATGACCCATCCAGACCTCTAATCGAACATGCAATAATACCCTCAAAGACCAGAAGGTAAGTTTATTATGCTAATAGTCAAAAGCACAATGAAAGACTCATTAAGCCTTGTAAGGCTTAAGACCGCTATCCTCTCAAACAATGCAATGGGTGGGTATGGGCATTCAGGACCTTATAGCTCTAAACAGAAGAAGCACTCTCCACTTTCCTGCAGTACCAAAGCTAAACACCATTTTGTCATTGGTGCCTCCAGAGACTAAATATTTTAGATTCATGTTCTGCTTCTTTAGTGTATCTTTAGATCAAAACAGCTAATATATTTGCCTTCTCCTAGGGAAATCTATATGTTGACTGTTGCTATGTCCCAGAAGCTCCCTCTTACTTTTCCCAAGTCCCCAACCAAGACTTCACAGCCTTAAATTTCCCTATGATACTATTTTTATCCAACATGTGGATAATTTTTTGTTGTATACTAAAGGTAAGGCAGGCTCTAAGACTGACTCCATCTCTCCACTTCTTGTTTTAGCTCAGAAAGGGTTTAAGGTTTCCAAAGAGAAGTTATAATTTTGTCAAAGTAAATGCGTTAACTAGCATGTGATTTATCCAAGGTCAATCCTTTACTCCCGTCATAGTACCAGCCCTTAGCACTTCCCAGGAACAGAACTTACTGGCTCCTAGGACAGCCTCCTGCTCTCAGCCTACCTAATTATCATAAACCTTTCTATCTACTCTTACAAGAGAGCTGGACACGCCCTTGATGCTCCAACTCAATTCCATGGGAATAACAGAAACGCAGGGTTTACTACAGCCTCTCTCTTCACCCGGTGGCAAAAGCCTGCCCACCCTGTCTAAAGGCAATAACCACTTATGCCGACTTCCTTTTTGGGTCTTCTTTAAACTTAATGGCCCCTCATCTGCACAATTATTGTTGCTCACTGAATATACTCATTCCTCAGAACATTAAGACTCAGAACAAATCAGATTTTAACACTTAAGTTTTCAAATAAACTTGTTATACTTCACTTAAGATTGATTCTCAGTCTGAACTTCTTCCACTGAGGTTAAAAAGTCTGCAAATTAAATATCAAATTGGCTGAGAATCAAATTGCTCAACTATATGCCTCTGGAGGTCAATATTGGCTCCACTCACCATTTTCAAGAGATGTGTCCTCAGGCAGATCCACATCAAGCATAAGGTCATCATCCTCAAGGTCACATGATTCAAGATTATTCAGAATATCCTGTGGACAAAAGCAGTAATAAAAAATAAAAAATAAAAAATAAAAAGTTTTTACTACTATAACCTGGTACATAACCACAAGCAACAATGTTCCTCAAAGCCCTAAGGACATCTGGGCACCATAAGCAAACCGCATCACTAGTGAATCCACTAGTTTTGAAAACACTATATGATCAACCTGTATTTATGTAATGTTTGTGTTATAAGAATAAAAGTAAAGAATAAAAATTAAATTCAAATTTTAAAAGTGAAAGAACAGATTCAACTGGTTTACTTATTTTAGGCTATTTTTAATAGCCTGTTCCTAATCTTCCTCCCTAAGAGAAGATTTTTTTATTTTATCTTTGTTTTTAAAAACTTACATAGTGCTCACTATGGGCCAGATATTGCTCTAGGCACTTTACAAATATTAATTCATTTATTTACTCGTCAAACAATCCTATAAGGCACTATTATAATCCCCATAGTGTAGAAGATAATAATGCACAGGGAACCTAAATACACGGCCAAACCACGATATGAACGCAGGAGGTCCAGCTCCTGAGTCCATGCTTATTACCTTAAAAATAGGAATAACTTAAAATGATGAAAAACTGCCCAAAATTTATTCATATGTGGTGCGGGAGGTTATCATACCTAGGGATTAGGCCCCTAACATAAACCCCCTCGACTGCCGTCAGCACCACGGCCCTCCTTGGTTTGAGTTCAATTCCTTCCTTCTCTATGACAGAATGGGACCATTCACATGGGTAAAAGAAGCTCCTGATGACTATTTACAACCTTGCTAGATATCATCTCTCCTTAGAAAAGAAGGGGTTTGCTTTCAAAGGCTCTTGATCTGATTTTTAAAGAACTGAATAAACACAAACTAAGTTAAAGAACTTGGTTTGACCTACAGGTCACTGGTGGGCCAAGAATTGTTACAATATTACAAGACCTTTCCCTAGTACATACAGTAAAAAGATCATAAGACCATAAATTTTTAAACAACTTAGATCTATATTATGACCATGAAAAACTCCTACAGAAGGGGAATATCTACTTTATTATAGATGATATGAATAAAATGAGAATTGCCCCTTATGCCAGGTATTCCACCCAAATATTTCCAATTTTATGTTGTTGAGTCTTCCTTCCAGAATCCACTAAGGATTAAAAGTAACTGGAATACTTGTTATTTTTTAAAATCTGGGTAATTATTTAAACTTGGCATAAGAAGTATTGATCAGAATCTCTTTCCATCATGAAAATATCTGATATACCTAATGTACAATTCACAAAATAAATATAAAATAACAGGCAATATATATGATGCAGGATATAAATAATTAGAAAGAATGCTAACACCAGTGTTGACTTATTATGAGTGAGATAAATCTCACTCACCTATATTGCAGATAGGAACAGATTCATGCAAACTTTCTGGGGACCAATTTGTCAAAATTTAGCTAAAGCCTTTAAAAAAAAAGAAGGGGCAATCTTTTCCTTTCTCTAAGAATTCATCCCTCAGAAATAATTAGACAAATGCACAAAATGTATGCAAAATTATGATCCTTGCCACATAGATAAAGAATGATAAAAAGCAGAAATATTCCCAAATTCCCAAAAGAAAAATGGTTAAAAAGAAAGTATGGTACAGTCATGCAATGCAATATTCTGTCGCTCTTTCAAAAGATAATAGAAGACGACAACATGGGGAAAAAAATGAAAAAATATATATATATAATAATAGAAATAAACCTAAATATATTAAATGATAAATATCTTTGGAAATATAGAAAATAAAATCAGACTGGGTTGTTTCCAATCTTTTGCATATACAAATAATTCTTCAATGAATCCCTATATTTCAAAAGTAAATGAACTCAATGAATCCAACTATCAAGTTAATGGCATTCTACTCAGAAGCTCAGAAAGAACCCTCAAACTGTTCTCAATAATTATATTGTGGATCGTAATATGGTATTATTATTCTCAGGCTGTTGTGTATATAGTGTAGGATATATGAGTTATATACTACAAATGCACAAAATGTAAGCAAACTTATGATCCTTGCCACATTGTTCAGAATGGGTTGGTGTTTGTTGAAATATAGATTCTCCTCTTAAAAGGAGGTAGTATGTAAGAAGTTAAGTAAAAACTCTATATTCCTGAATTTGAATAGGACATACCAGTATGAACACAAGATGTATATCATAGTAAAATAAAAAATATATTATTTCCACTGGTTGGAAGGATACCAAAACATACAGGGTAATTCTCTATTTTAGGATTATGGGCTCTTTGCTCCTTTTTATTTAGAGTACCTGTATTTTCTCATTTCTGAAAAAAGTACAGAGATTTGTGCAAATTTTCAAAAACAAAAAGATCATATCATCTAAGTTGGAAATTGAATCCTGTACCCCATACAGAGGTGTCCCAGACCTAATGCCCCGTCCTGCGAGTGTGATCCCATTTGTAAACGGGATCTTTGAAGCTTCATAAACATGAGGCGAGGAGTCTTCATAGCAAAGGAAATCTGGACATAGACGCAAAGGAGCAGGAGAAGAAAAGAGAAAACAGCTCGCCACCAGGAGGAGGCAGCAAGCCAGCACCAGAATGCTACAGACGGAGAAAGCATGGCCGGCAGAGAGGTTGGTTTTAGAATTCTAGCCTCCAGAGCTGGGAAACAGTAAGTTCTCTTTTCTTGAAGCGAACTAGTCTGTGGTATTTTGTTACAGCAGCCCTGGCAAACTGAGACACTCTATAAAAATGTTTGGCTGTCTGTATACGTTTGCCTGGACATGTGTGGAACAAGACAGCCTTGGGTGCCCCAGGCCAGGCCTGACAGCAGAGGCCCACAGCAAGAATCAAAGGCATAACTCCTTATATTCTAAGTCCAGAGTAGGGCTTTCTGGGGGACACTGGATCAGCAAAAGGTGTCCACCTTTTCATAACTAACTCTACATTTGTTTTGTGAAGCTTTCTATATGTTTTATTTTATACTAAAAAGTTTTTTTAAAAAGTAGCCTTTAAGAACAGGAATGAGCCTGTTCTAATGAAAGCAAAAGTCAAAGTAACTACAGTAGCACTTTGAGAAGTTACTAAGAAAATCTGCTACTCAGTGGAAAAGGAAGGGGTTTGGAACAAAGTTTCCAACAGTTTACTGGGGAGGAAGAAATAAAAAAAAGACGACCTTTCATGTTGAGAGGTAACACTCCTTAACAAAATGATTAAATATGTTTCAGAAATGTTATCTAGTTACATGGAAAGATGCTCAAGGTATACTGTAAAACAGAGGAAAAAACCAAATTACAAAACAATATGTACAATAGGACTCCATATTGAATACTGAAAAATACATCTAAATATCTGTAAAGTTATAAACCAAAGGATTAATCACTGTAATCTTTCATCATGTGAGGTAAGTTTTTATGTGTTTTTCTTCACCATATTCTGTTTTTCATATACTATGGACATAAGAGGAAAAAGTCCAGTTTGGAATGTCAATTTCCCAATGGCTCACGGTTATAGCCTTTTTATTTATTTATTTATTTTTTTTTTTTAACAGTTATAGTCTCATTCATAATTATACACAGCTCAGCTCTTACCCTGTAATAGTCTGGCTCTATTTTTTGAGTTTGTTAGTCTGACCACTAACAGCTTTCAAGCGCCCCCCTCCTCTTGCCCCACATCTAAATAAGCCTCAGCAGGGGAGTACAAAGCACACAAACCCAGCCCATGCCCAGGAACCCTCACCCCATCTCCAGTCCCTGACCACAATAAAAACCAGAGCCACGTGCCCATCCCGTCACTCAAGCCATTTTGGACCAGCTTCGTGCCTGCCCTGCTCTCCCCAGAAAGCTTCATTATGGGAGTAATAAATGATTTCATACCCTCTTGGTGCATGTGGCATCATCAGTCTTGACACCAGAAGCATTTTTCAGTGAGAAAAGGACAGATCTCACCCTCCATACAGCAGACACAAGACACCCTTAATAATTGGGCAAATATAAATGGTCACTATAGGCAAGACACTATTCTGGGCACAAGAGATGGCCATGTAAAAAGAGATCATCCCTCCCCTCCAAGACTTCTTGTCTCCCTCTCAAGCAGGCAGTTCCACTGCTGTGTAGGCAAGAGAGAGGCCATTAAGGATGCATTTGTGCAACATCTGAAGCAGAATCACTTAGTTGGCAGTCCATAAAAAAATAGCCAGCTGGCCAGACATGGCTTATGGGCCATAGTTTGCCTATCCCTTGTCTACTCAAATAACCATAGTAGTTTACTATGACTCAAACTCAGATAAGGGGAGGGGTTGGAAGTAAAGCCACATCAAAAACAACTATGTAGGCCACATTAGGGAGTTTAGACTTTATTTCAAGGAAGGAGGGTATGAGTGAAGAATTTTAAGAAGTGACAAACTGAGATCTGCATTTAATAAATATTACTCTGGCTGCAGTGTAGAGAATGGATTTAAGTGGGACAGAGAAACGAGTTTTGTGGCTACTGCAGAATCCATGTGACACATGAAGTGTTGGTGAGAAAGAAGAGCAAGCAAAGAGGCTGCATATTGAGGAGTTCGGATCTATGGAAGCAATGTTAACTGAGAAGGGAGGAAGGAGCAGTGGACGATTCCTAGGGTCCTGACCTGAGAGAAAGAATGGATGATGAATATTCACTGAAATAAAGTACAAAAAAAGACCTGATTTGGTAGGAGATAAAAAATATATATATACTTAATTTTGGAACCTGACTATATTGACAAACTTTCTGCATCTCAGAGAAGACATAGCCACCACATAATTAAATATTGGAGTCTGGAGTTGAGCAAAGAGCTTTGAGATGCAAGTCCTCACCACATAGATGAAAACTGGAAGATAAATGAATAGGGAGTTTGACAAGGCAGACAGCACAGAGTAAGAAAACTGCTTTTTAAAATGTCTCAATTTTCTTTTCCTGTTTCTTCATCTTCACAGAAAATCCATGCTTCTCCGATATCAGGTTTTGAGAAGAGTTGGAATGGAGATACTGTCAGACCTTGCAATAAGGGTTAGAGAAGGGAAGAAGGAAAAGCTAATCTACTGTAATTTTTCTTCACAGACTTAGAAGTCTGTCGTCTGTACAGGGTAGGAAATGCATTGTTACAGACAGAGAGGAAGCCTGTAACACAGAGATCTGTTAACATGGAAAGAGCTCTCTTTCCACGTTTCTCGTGGCAACCTCCTTCTCTGGCAGGCCAGCACTTGTTGGGAGCCAGTATCCACATACACCTGTTTAGTTATTAGACCACCGAGCACAAACATTAGCTGAAATTACAGCAATGAAGACCCAAATCTGAGTACTCCCTGGATCCCAGAGGCTTTCCACAAGCCCTGCAGGAGGTGAAACTCTGACATAGCAGGCTTACCACAGAACTCCTCAGTCCCTAAGGTATTTCTCCATTCAAACAGAGCAAACTTTTTAAATGGTGGGTCAGTGCTTCTTTCACACTAGTTTCTTCTTTGCTATAAACTGAGAAAGGTTCAATGTTTCTGGCAAATGAATGACACCACTGTTAGTTTGTTTTATCATCCAGGAAAACTATTTTTTTTGTTGTTCAGTTCTATGAATTTTAAGATTTGTGCCATCTTAAAACACACTCAGGGTTCAAAATAGTTTCTCTAACCCAAAAAGCTCTCTCAAGCTATTGTTGCAGTCACAATCTCCTCCTACCCATAACCCCTGGCAAAAACTGATCTTTTTCCATCATTAGTTTTGCCTTTCATCATATAAATGGAATCATGTGACCTTTTGAAATGGCCTTTCACTGAGCATACCGCCTTTGAGATTCATCTAGGTTGCTGAACGTTATCAAATTTGTTCTTTTTTACTGCTGAGTAGTATTCCATTATATGAATGTACCAGTTTATCCATTTACTCATTGATGGACATTTTGGTTGTTTCTAGGTTTTATCTGTTATAAATAAAGCTGCTATGAATGTCCATGTACCGAGTTTTATGTAAACTTAAGTTTTCATTAATCTAGGGAAAATACTCAGATTTTGGGGTAATATTGGTGGGTAATATGAGGAATGTATGTTTAGCTTCATAAAAAACTGTCAAACCATTTTCTAGAATGGTTGTAACATTTTTTTCATTTCAATCAGCAATGAATGAGAGTTCCAGTAGCTCCACATTCTCACAAGCACATGGTATGTATTTCTTATTTTAGCTATCTAATCAGTATATAGCAATATCTCAATTTAAATTTAATGATACTGAAAATCTTTCCATATACATGTTTGCCATCCCATCCTTATATCTTTTTTGGTGAAGTGTCTGTTCAGTTCTTTGCAATTTTTTATTCGAGCTATTAATTGTTGAGTTTTGAGAGTTCTTTATACATTCACATTACAAGTCCTTTGACATATATGTAACTGGCAAATATTTTTTCCCACTCTGTATCTTGCTCTTTCATTCTCTTGTCTGTGTTCCTTAACAGAACAAAGGCTTTCAATTTCATGAAATCCAATTAATAATTTTTTATTTTAAGGATCATGATTTTGGCACGATTTGTAAGAACTCTTCACCTAACCCCAGGTCACAAAGATTTTCTCTCATGTTTTCCTTTAAATGTTTTACAAATTTATATTTTAAATTTAGATCTAAGGTACATTTTGAGATAATCTTTGCATAAGGTATGAAATTTAGATCAAGGTTCCCTTTTTTACATATTCATGGCCAATAGTTGCAACATTTGTTGAAAAGACTACGTTTTCTCCACTGAGTTGCTGTTGCACCTCTGCCAAAGGTCAAATGGCCATTTTTGTATGGGTCTCTTTCCTTCCTGGGGTCTCTATTAAGTTCCATTTATCTATGTGTCTGTTAATATCACAGTGCACTAATTGCTGCAAAATCGAATAGTGTAATTCCTCCAATTCTGTTCCTCTTTTCCGAATAGTTTTTTAGCTATTCAAGTTTACTTACACCTCCATATAAATTTTAGAATCATCTTGCTTATATCTGCCCAAAAAATCCTGCTGGGATTTTGACTGTTATTGCAAGAAATATATCAATCACTTTAGGAAGGACTGTCATCTTCACTTGGTTGAGCCTTCCAATCCATAAACATCGCGTGGCTATTCAAGTCTTAATTTCCTTCATCAGCACTTTATGCTCTTCAGCATATAGCTCCTATACATGCTTAGATTTCTACCTAAGTATTTCATTTCTTGAGACATTATAAATAGTATTGTTTTATTAATGTCAGTTTCTCATTAGTCATGGATTATACATAGAAACGAGATTAACTTTTGTGTGTTGACCTTGTATCTTACAACTTTGCTAAACTCAATTTTTCTACAAATATATCTGGAAATTCCTTGGGATTTTCTATGTAGACCATAATGTCATCTGCAAATAGGGACAGTTTTATTTCTGCTGATCCTGTTTGCCTTTTATTTGTTTTTTCCTGACGTTCTGCACAAGCTAAGATTTCATGTCCTATACTGAAAAGGAGTAGTGAGAGTGGACATCATTGCTGGGTTCCTCAACTTTAAAAACATTTAGTCCTTCCCCATTAAGTACGGTGTTAGTTGTAGGGTTTTTTGAAGATGCACTTTATCAAGTTGAAGAAGTTCTTTTCTATTACTAGTTTACTGAAAGCCATGAATGAATGCTGCATTTTGCCTAATGCTTTTTCTGCATCTGTTAATAGGATCGTATATTTTTCCTTGGGACTGATAACATGGTGGATTAGATTGATTTTCAAATAATGAATCAGCCTTGCATTCCTATGATAAACCCACTTGAACATGGCTTATTTTTAACATACTGCTGGTTTTGATCTGCAAATATTGTAGTACGATTTTTTGTGCCTTTTTAATAAGTATTGGTCTGTAGTTTCCTTTTTGTATAATATCTTGGTCTGATTTTGATAGCAGGTAAATGCTGGCTTTGTAAAATTAGTTGGGATATCTTTCCTTTCTCTTCTACTTTCTGTAAGTGATTATGGAGACTTGGTGTTATTTTTTTTCTTTAAAAGTTTGGTAAAATTGGGCAGTGAAACCATGTGGACCAGGAGGATTTTTTCATTTAATGTGTGTGTGTATGTGGATGTGTGTGTTTGGAGAGATAAATTTTTTTCAAAAGACAATTTCTTTAATGGTTATAGGGTTATTTGAGTTATCAATTTCTTCTTGAGTAGGCTTTGTAGTTTGTGTTTTTCAAGGAACTGGGCCATTTCACTGAAGTTGTCAAATTTATGTGTTTAGAGCTGTTCATGATGTTCTCTTTCCATCCTTTTAATGTTGGTGGGGTCTGTAGTGATATATCCCTCTTTTGAGTCTGGTAATTTGTGTTTCCTTCTGCTTTTCTCAGTCTTGCTAAAGAGTCTCAGTTTTATTGACCTTCTCAAAGGCCAGTTTTTGGTTTGAAGAATGTGTATTATGTTGCTGGATAGAGCAGTCTATAAATGCTAACTGTTGTTGATGGTGTTCAGTTTTTCTATGCTTTTGCTGATTTTCCGTCTACCAATTCCATCAATTACTGAAAGAGGTACGTTACAATCTCCAGCTATAATTATGGATTTGATTATTTTTCTTTGCAGTTCTGTCAGTTTTTGCTTCATGTATTTTGAAACTTTGATAAAGTACATACAAATTTAGAACTTTATGTCTTCTTGGTGAATTGACCCTTTCATCTTGGTAATGCCCCAATTCATCCCTGTCAAATTCTTGCTCTCAAGTCTACATTGTTTGACATTAATAAAGACATTAAAGCTTTCTTTTGACTAGGGTTTGCAACACAGATCTTTTTCAATCATTTTAATTTTAACCTACCTATATCATTATATTTGAAATGTGATTGCTGTAGACAAATATTATTGGCCTATTTATTTATTTATTTTTAATACAATGAACTAAAAAAGATGTCACAAGAAACCAATGGATCTAAAGCACAGAGGGAAAAAACGGAAAAACTGAACAGATTTAAATAACATGTGGCACAAATGATCAAACATATGTGCAACTGGAGTCTCAGAAACAGAAAAGGAAGACAATGGGGGCAGAAACAATATTTGGAAAGATAATGACCAAGAATTTTCCAAAACTGTGCAAGTACCTATTTACTCTGTATAATTTTTTTTTTCAATATCATAGTCTACTTTCAACTTACATGTGTCCTTGTAAATAAAGCCAGCCTTGTAAACAGCATAGATTTAGATTTCTTTTTAAATCCAGTTTAATAAACTTGTCATTTAATTGGAGTGTTTAGTTTATTTACATTTAGTGTAATTAGTGATATAAGTGGGTTTAAGTCTATTACCTTGCTCCCTATTTCTTCCTATGGATTCTTTGTACTTTTCCCTTTTTAAGATTACATTTTTATTATTGCATTTTATCTCTATATTAGATTTTAGATTATATCTTTTTGTATTGGTTTTATTCATTAAGATTAAAATATGTATCCTTAAATTTTTACTCTGTTTTAGATTAGTCCTTTAACACTTCATATACCATGCAAATCTAAGATGTTAATAAAAAGGGAAACTGGTTTTAGGGTATGCCAGAACTCTCTTTACTACCTTTGCAATAATTCTGTAAAACAAAAACTATTCTAAAATGATAGTTTGTTTAAAATTGAACATGTAGCTATTACTTATGATATTAAGAAATTATTAATTTTTACAGGTAAGATAATGGCCAAGTTATATTTTAGCAAGAGTCTTTATCTTTTTAGTAAGATGTACAGAAATATCTACATATAAATTTATAAATATTTACATAAATCTTATTACATATAAAATAATAATGTCTAATTTGTTTACAACAATCCCAGGTGGGGAAAGGGAGTAAGTGTATAAGGATATAAATGAAACAAGTTTAACATGATTTTATTATTGTTGAAGCTCAGTGATTTAGTATAGTTAACAACCCCAACCCTTCTCTCTATTTTTAATATGTTTTAAAGCAGCTAAAAAATAATTTCCCAATTAAAAATTAATTAAAAGGGCTAGAAAATAAACTATAGGAATAATCTGAATACAGGGCAAAAAGACAAAGTAACAGAATATAGGTGTGGCAGTTTGAGACTATTTTATGAATCCAAAAAAAAAAAAAAAGATATGTCTGTAAACTAATCTATTCCTCTGGGTGTGATACCCTTTGATTGCATTAAATTCAGCTGAGAAGCCTCTGCTTAGATTATCTGTTAAGATTAGAGCTTTTTGATTCTACTATGTCATAAAGGTCTGACTCAGGTTATGTCCCTGCCCTCTCGCTGGGTCTGATATAAATGGACACTCACTCAAGAAGACACACAGAAGAGAGAACTTTATTTTGATCCTGCCATGTGACATACAGGAGAAGGCCCAAACAGCTAAAGCCCCTGGGAGATATGAACCATTTTGCCTGATAGCTTACAGCTGAGATTGAGACAAGAGCCAAGACTGATATAGGAGGTCTGGAAAGAAACAAGCCCCATGCCAGGAGAGAGAGGACTTCACTTAACCATGGAGCCTTAAGAGGAAGAGGAAGCCCAGAGGGGAAGGCAGAGACCAGCCAGAGATCAGAAATCATCTTGCTGCAACACGTGGCAATTGACTTTGGTGAGAAAGCAACCTTGAGTTGGACTTTTTACAGTCTTGTAACTGTAAGCTTTTACCCCAAATAAACACCCTTTTTAAAAGCCAAGAGATTTCTGGTATTTTGCATCAGCAGCCCTTTGGCAGACTGATACAATAGGAGAGAAAAGATAAAAAGGTCCAGAAGAAGTACAATGTCCAATTAATAAAAGTTCTAGAAAAACAGCACAGAAATAATGGAAGAATGAAACAAAGAAATAAGAAAATTTTCCAGATTTGAAAAAGGATAAGAGAGCAAATACCCCATTTTAGTTAAGGGTTCACAATTGTTATTCAGTAGATACTCAAAAAACAAAAAGTGAGTGAAAATAAATTCAGCCTAACACTCAGACCAGTGTCTGATCCACTTCTAATCTAGTATTCTTCCCTGATTCTCCACTCCCATCATGAAACCCAAAAATTACTACCCAGAGAAATTTCAGGTATGGAATTGCTACAAGACTCTTTCCTGGAAAAGAGGCAGAGGTAATTAGTCTAGCCCTAAGGAAAACTCAAATGGTCAGGTGTGGTGAGAGTGACTAA
>JAQZBX010026221.1:0-29086 GCA_029593785.1 Cabassous unicinctus
AACACTCCCCAAAGTACCATGGACAGTGCAACCTTCCCACCCTAGCCCCTTCACAGGACAGAACCTCTCAACCTAATAGCATCACTGCAACACTCTCATGCCCATCCACTACACTACATCCTTCCACCATGTCATAGATTTTTGCCCATGTAGGCACTGGCTCACAACCCTTTATTCACTTTGTGTCTCTTGTAAACCTATATTCCAGACTCTAGCTCAGTGAATCTGCTCAATTTGCTTAATTCATATCAGTGAGGCATGTTATATTTGTCCTTCAGTACCTGACTTGCTTCACTTAACACACGTTTTCAAGGTTCATCTATATCATCTCATTTGTTAATACTGCATTCCTTCTTACAGCTGAGTAATATTCCATAGTATGTATATACCAGAGTTTGCTTATCCATTCATCCGTTGATGGAAGTTTGGGTTGTTTCCAACTTTTGGCAATAGTGAATAATGACGCTATGAACTTTGGTATGCATATATCTGTTCATGTCTTTGCTTTCAATTCTTCTGGGTATATACCCAGTAGTGTGATTGCTGGATTATATGGCAGTCTTATAGTTAGCATTTTTGACCATTTTAGCTTTGTAATATGATTTAATGTTCTATATTTAAAATTCTACTTCATTCTTCCTTTAAAAGTTGTTCCTGATTATTTGGAGCCTGTATCCTTCCAAATAAATTTGATAATTAGCTTTTCCATTTAAGCAAAGAAGGTTTTTGGAATATTTATTGGGATTGGGTTGAATCTGTTAATCAATTTGGGTAAAACTGACATTTTAACAATATTTTGTCTTCTGAATCATGAACATCGAATGCCCAATCATTTATTTAGGCTTTCTTTCATTTCTTCGAGCAATGTTTCATAGTGTTCTTTCTTCAAGTCCTTTACTTCCTTAGTTAAATGTATTTGCAAATATTTGACTTTTAGTTGCTATCATAAATGGAAGTTTTTTTCCTCATCAGATTATTCATTACTAGTGTATAGAAACACTACTGACTTTTTAATTTATCTTTTATCCTGCCCATTATCTGAGCTTGTTGATTAGCTCTAGTACCTTTGCTATAGTTTTTGGGGAATTTCTATGAATAGGATCATGTCATCTGCAAACAGTGAAAATTTTATTTCTTACTTTCCACTTTCAATGAATTTTATTTTTTCATACCTACCTGAGCAAGAACTTCTACCGTGATTTTGAATAAGTGTAGTGATGTGGACATCCTTTTCTTGTTATGGATCTTAGAAGGGAAGCTTTAAGTCTTTCACCATTGAGGATGGTGTTAGCTGTGAGGTTTTCATATATGCCCTTTATTGAGTTGGGGATGTCACCTTCGATTCCTGATTTTCCTAAGTCGTTATCATGAAAGGATGTTGGATTTTGTCAAATGCCTTTTCTCCATAGATAGAGGGAATCATTTAACTTTTCTCCTTCAATTTGTTAATGTTGTGTATTGCATTATTTATTTTCTTGTTTTGAAACACCCTTGCATAGATGAGATAAAATCCACTTAATCATGGGGTATAATTAGTTTGTGTTGCTGGATTCAATTTGCAAGTATTTTATTGAGGATTTTGCATAGAAGTTTGAGAGCTTGTTCTGTAATTTTATTTTCTGGTAGCATCTTTTATCAGGCATTATTATTAAGGTGTTATTGTCTTCATAGAATGAGATAGGTAATGCTCCTGCCCCTTCAATTTTTTGGAAGAGTTTAAGCTAGGTAGGTATAAGTCCTTTATGCAATGATTTTTATAATTCACCTGTGAAACCATCAGCTTTTCTTTGTTGTGAGGTTTCTGATGACCCAATTCAATATCATTACTTGAGTGTGGTTTGTTGAGGTCTTCAGTTTATTCTTTTTTCAATATATATTATTTGTGTGTTTCTAGGAATTCATTCATTTCATGTAAGTTGTATAATATGTTGTTCATTATATCCTCTTATGATCCTTTTTATTTCTGTGATGTCAGTGGTGATGAACCCTCTCTCATTTCTGATTTTATTTGATTCCATCTTTGCAACTTTTTTTTTGTTATTCTCATTAAAGGCCTGTGAATTTTTTTATTATTCTCAGAAAACCACTTTTTGGTTTTGTTAATTTTTTATATTGTTTTTATCCTCAATCTCATTTACTTCTGCTGTAATTTTTATTATTTCCTTCCTTCAGCTTGCTTTGGGATTAATTTGCTGTTTATTTTCTAATTCTTCAGGCATGTATTTACATCTTTAGATTTAGCTTTTTCTTCTTTTCTGATGTAGACATATAGAGCTATAAATTTCCCTCTCATCACTGCATTGTTTCCCATAATTTCAGATATAGTGTGTTCTCATTTTCATTTACCTCAAGATATTAAGTGTTTTCTCTTGCAATTTATTCTTTGACTCATAGATTGTTTATATTGTTTTCTTTTACATCCATATATTTGTGAATATTTCTGTTCTCCGCTCGTTATTGACTTGCAGCTTCATTTCATTGTATGGAATTCAGAGCAAGTATTTTGTAAAATTTAAATCTTTCTAAATTCATCAAGATTTTTTTTATGACCCACTATTATTATAGATGTGTGTGTTTTCTCCCCTTAGTTTGCCAGTGTTTGCCATAGGTATTTTGTGGCACCCTGGTAAGCTGCATAGATATTTATGATTGTTTTTTTCTTGTTCCTAGATTGTTCCTTCTATTAAGATATAGTGACCTTCTTTGTCTCTTGCAATAGTTTTACATTTATAGTCTATTTTTTTTATATGTACCCCAGCTCTTTTTTGGTTACTTTTCACATCAAAATCATTTTTCACCCTTTCACTTGCATTCTATGTTTGTCCTTGGGTCTAAGGTGAAAGGCTTGTAGACATTACTTATGAGTATATCCAGGAGCTGTATAAAAGGACAGTTTCCTGCTGACCTGTGAGTAATACATTAGACAAAACAGACTTGGACAAGTCCAGCTTTCACGAGCAAATAAGTGTTTATTCGGGGGCTTAAATAGGGGCTTTATCTTTGGCAGCAGGAGAAGAAATGATACTTCCAAGTTCATTTGACCATACTCTCCACAAAATGTAGTGGTCTTTTATAGTACATTTTACATGCAGATAGGGACTTTTACAGAATGCCATGTTTAGTGCTGATGTGTTTAGCAGTAGGGCAGAAGTTGCATGTTCACATTAACTGTTTAAAAGATCTATTTATATGAGAGTGCTCAAGCAGTTCAGAAGAACAACTTTTCTTAAATATGTGAGAGAAAAAGTTAAGCATGTTTAATAGAAGATTTTCTGATCAATCATATGGTCATAACCAGTTTCCAAGGCTTGACTTTTAACTGCTTAGGAATGGAATATTGCTATGAATGTCAGGGGAAAGAACTGGAAGTGCTGGGGAATAAAATGCAAAGTAATATGTGCCCCAATGTTATACACAGTGATTATATTATTTTATACATTCTGCCAATCTGTATCTTTTAATTGGGGAATTTAATCTATTAACAGTGAATATTGCTATTGTAAAGGCAGTACTTTTATCAACCATTTTACTTTTAGGTTTTTTATGTGTCATACCTTATTTTGTTTCTTTTATTTCCCCTTTTAGTTACCCTTACTAATAATATTTATTTGTACAGTCTCCTCCGAACCTTGCTCTCCTGTCTTTTCCTTTCAACCTGAACAAACTCCCTTTAATATTTCTTGAAGGGAAGGACTCTTGTTGGTGAAATCTCTCATTTTCCACTTATCTGTGAATATTCTAATCTCTCCCTCATATTTGAAGGACATTTTGCTGGATACAGAATTCTTGGCTGGCAGTTTGTCTCTTTCAGTACCTTAAATATGCCAATCCACTGTCCTCTCACATCCATGGTTTCAGAAGAGAAATCATCAATTAATCTTACTGAGCATCTATTGTATCTGATGGATCACTTTTTTCTTGCTGCTTTTAGGATTGTCTCTTTATCTTTTGCATTTGAAAATCTGATTAATAAGTGTCTTGTAGTAGTTCTTTTAGAATTTATTCTATTTGGTGTACGCTGCATGTCCTGGACATATGCACCTATGTCCCTCATAAGAGTTAGGGAATTACAGCCATTATTACTTGAACTACTCTTTCTGCCTCCTTTACCTTCTCTTATCCCTCTGGGACACACACAATGTATATGTTTTTGTGTTCTGCATTGGTATTCAATTCCCAGATACCCTGTTCAGTTTTTTACACTTATTTCTATCTGTTCTATCTTCACACTGCCTGATCAAGTCTGCTATTTCATGGTTCTTTTATATTTTTAATTTCTTCTATTGTGCCTTTTTTTGCCATATGATCTGTTCTTTTGCTATGCATGTATACAATTTCATCTTTATGCTCACCCAGTGTCTCCTTAATATCTTTCATCTCTTCCTTAATATCCTTGAACTCATTTATGAGATTTGTATGGATATTTTTCATTAGTTGTTCCAAATTTTATGACTTCTGCAACTTATTAATTTGTTCCTTTGACTGGGCCATAGCTTTCTCTCTCTTATTATGGGTCATAGTAAGAACCATATGGTTCATTGGCTGATGTCTAGGCACCTGCTTATTTTGAGGGGGTTTACTCTGTTAGTCAGTTTCTCTCTCTGGCATAGGGTTTTATTTTTGTTTGCCCTAGTGGTAAGTCTATTCTTTGACACTTGTTTCCAACTATTCTAAATCTTTAGAATTCCTGGTTTAACTGAAAAAAGAAAAGATAAAGAAATAAGGAAGTTAAATAAAAAGTAAAAATAGAAAGAGGCAGAGAAGAAAGAAGAAAACAGAGGAAAATGGATAAAAGGAACATAAATATATAAAAGAAATATTAAAAAGGAAGAAAAGAAAATGAGAAAAAGAGATTAAGAGAAAAGGAGGAAAAGAACAAAAAATAAAAAAGGAAGAGGAAAAAGAAAAAATAAGAAAAAAGGAAAAGGTGTAGAGAAAGGGAAAAAATAAAATGGGCCTCTCTCTCAGGCCACAGGTGTTCTCTTAAGCCGATCCTTTCTTGCCATCTGTGCCCACCTATTGCCTCACAGAAACACTTCTTCCCAGTTATCCGAAAGAAAAGAGAAAGAAAAAAATCTAATCCAAGCCTCCCTCTAAGCCCACCAGCATCAGGATAGTCCTCTCCACACTGACCACCTCTGTGGATTGTCCTGATGCCCCACTACCTTACTGGTTCCCCCTACATTGCTGGTGCCCCCTATCCTGCTGATGCCCCACTACTTTACTGGTGGCACTCCACTGGTGCCCAGCTGGGCATTCCAATCAAGTAACCCATGCCATTCATTCCACGGCCCTTGCCATGTGCTCAATTGTGATCCTCTCACTGTCCACCTGATTACTCTGTGGCTGCGTTGCTTCCCCTGAGTCCAGATAGGCTTTCATGCCAATCACTCTCAGCACTTCTCAGCTGGTGCCCAACTGAGCCCCATTTTACTGGCTTTCCACTCTAATCACTTTCAAGCCTGCTGCTTCCCTTTGGCCCAGCAAGTTTTCCTGATTTCTTGCCACTTCTGGAAGATGAACTCAGCCTGTTGCAACCTTATCCACCATAATTATCTGACTGAATTTAATTTTATCTCAATATTAGAATTACCATTTATTGCTTGCATAATTTTTTATACAAGAAGTTTAATTAACAGAAAATACTTCAGTATATGGCAAGTGTACCTAGCAGAGTTTCAATGGGGTGGGAGGAAAAATGCAGCCATCTTTTTCACTGTTTCCACCCCAGTGCCTTTTGGAGCTCAAGAAATATTTATGCACAGTGCATAGTCAACTCTGAAAATCCTTGCCCTGCCTCAGTCTGGAGAAGCCATTTAACTTAACACACTTGGAAAGACTGGAGGCAGAGTGCTGCTTCAGGTTTTCATTCAAGCTTCCACTCCTTTCAGGTAGAAACCCACTGAAGGTGGCCTCTCAGTCCTTTCTACGATTGGGTTCTATCCTGTGTGCTCATACTTCCTGCTGTCTCTATGGAACATCTGTTGTCAGCTTGCATAATTTTTACATATTTATATTTTAATTCTATGTTATGAGAAATGATTTCAGATCTCTCTCAACTATCTAAAATTATATTTCAATACTTAAAATTATGTATATATACAAATGTAAATTAACTTAGCAGTTTATCTTATGTCTCTGATTTATTTTATGATAACAAAATGCAGGTGCAAAAACATCCTTTATGTCTTTGAGCATATTTGAGCATATATACAGGTTTCAAAATGTACAACTGTCCCCTTAATTGTCTCAGTACATTGGTATCATTTAAAATTATCATCTTTCTTATTTAAAATCTAAATTTCTTCTAATCTTTTTTAGTCATGAGTTGTTTTTCTTTTTTAAATTGTGAAAGCTGCCGAGGATCTCTATACCTTGAAGCTGAATGGCTAGTAAGCTTTTGTTTAGTGATATCTAGAAATGGAGCTGATCAAAATTTGCTTTGGTACCATCAATACCATGTAGCAGGACTCTTTCCTTTCAGGCTTCAATTCACAAAAACTGCCCATGGTTTTCCTTGACAATTTTCTGTTTCTCTTTCTATAGAGAGAAACACTCAGATATTTTTAAGCCTGCACAAGGCAGCATACTGAAAGTTGTATACTGCTTATGTTAATATTTTAAGCCAAATATAAAACAAAATACAGATTTCAGCATTACACGTTCATTCCCTCTGCCAAAGGTTCCATACATATGAATTGTAAGATTCCCAATCCCTCTTTCTACTTCTTTATATGTTATTACTGAAGGTCTCTTCTTCTGCTCACTAGACAACAAGTGAGCATAGAAACATAACTAGAATTATGTTTCTAGCAGGATGTGTTGGGGTGATGTTTCTAACCTAGAAACATAATTTGTAGTTTAAATTTCTCAGAGGAGGAAGCACAAAATTCCCTTGTGAGTATGTGTGTTAGTAAAATCCAGCTCACATGTTGAACTTTATTCCAAGAGTCACTTGTTATTCAAAAGTAAATGTGGGGCAATAGTTAGAGTTCATGGTATCAAATTATATTAAGGATAATCAACACTTCTGATTTATAAACGTTATTGCAGCTGAAAAGGATAGTGTAGAGGGATTAATGTCAATTGCAAGAAAGCTAAAGGATAACCTAGGGAATATATAACATAGTGATTTCTGGGGTAGATGATGATTGTGGTTAACAGAACAAATACAAGAATGTTCCTATATTACAAGGTGTTAAAATATGAAGGTACATGGAAAAATATAACTAATATAACATATAGACCCTAGTTACCAATAATATTGTAATATTTTTACAGTGATGACAAAAGTATTATATCAATGCTAAGAGTCAGTAATGGATGGGTATGGGACTTTTCGTTTTGGAGTAATGAAGACATTCTGAAATGGACTGAGCTGATGACAGCACAACTCTTTGGTTAAACTGAGAGTCAATAAGTGTACACTTTGGATGGACTGTAAAAGGCAGGGAACTGTAAAAAACAGTAAACCACATGGTAAATGACAGCCTGTGTTAAACAGTACAAATATGAGAATATTCTCTCATAATCTATGGCAAATTTACAATGCTAATACATGGTGATAACAATAGTATATTTTTGGGGAAAAATATACCAAATATAGCTTATGGACTATAAACAATAGTAATATTATAATTCATAACAAATGTTTCACAGAAATGTAATGTGTTGGTGTTGGAGCAATGGATGGAAATCCTGTATGGTATGCATGATCCTTTTGTTAATTCACAATTACCCAAATAAAAATAAAATAAAAATGAAAATTTAGAGGTTTTAAAGATGAATGTGCAGTAAACAATGCCTCAAGCAGGGGTGCTGCTGAGGGCTCTAGAGATGTCTAGGCATTAGAGGCTGGGCAGACCATCTCAGGAATTTTTCACCCTGTCAGTGTGCCTTACTATATATTCCCCAATGTAACAGGGTTAGATTTATTTAAAATTTCCCTGTCCATGGCTCTTCTGTCCCTTTTATCTGAACTTATAATTAGCACTTTTCTCATTAAATATATGTACCAGATACTTAAAACTTCAGTCTGTTCATATGCCGATTGAGCCCTGAATAACAGCATAGTTGTAACATCTACTCTTCAGTTCATCAGACTCACCCAGGACAATTAACATGATGGTGATGGAGAACACCTACCCCAATACAGAAAGAATCTATAATTACAAGTAAGACAGTTCTACCCATCTGCCTCATGGGATCTAAGGCCCCTCTCAATTGGAAACTGAGTGGACACCACCATCCATCCAATGAAAGATCCATTTTAAAGCTGAAGTCAGGAATTAGCCTGATGAAAGTACATAACGCATATTATATCATATTCCAAAATAGAAAAAGAGCCTAGGAAGCTTCGGGAGGAAATTTGTGGAATAAATGGAATTACATAGAATAGTAGAGGATGTGTTCTAAAATTAGATATTAAAAACAATTGAGAATATATGTTAAAAATCTATATAAATATTAGAATGGTACATAAAATATTATATATCATGACCAAGTTATATTATGTCAGAAATATGAGGGGTATAGCATGAGGAAATTAAATATCATAATTGAAGAAAACAATAGATCTTAACAGTTAAATATTAAATGATGATGCCTTGTTTCCAGAAGAGAATTTTGTTCCAACAGAATGATTAATTATGGAAACTCATCAAAGATTTAGAATAACAATTCTTAATTTGATAAGAAAATCTCCTGGTTCAAATATAATAGAACTGAAAATATATAGCTGGAAGCATCATTTCATAGAGAACCATGAAATAGCAGCACATTTAGTACCTTTATTAGACAGCATTTTGAAGCAAGACAAAGAAAATAAAATACATAAGAATTAGAAAAAAAGAAACAGCTTGAGCTTTAGGAGCAGATTACATGTAATAGATAAGAAGTATATACATAAGATAACACACATACAGTACAAGAATCATATTTGAATATTGTTTGAGAGGGCAATGAGATGCACATGTCAATAGATAAATATTAAATTCTTATAAAATAGTAACAAAATTGAAAATATATTTTAAATGGAACACTCAATAGTTACATGAAATACATATTAATATAGTAGATATATAGTGGAGATGAATAAGAATATATAGAAAAATAGAAATTTCATTGAGAGATATCACATAAGTAAATTAATGCAGAGATTAACCAGATGTATTGATTGGAACAATATTACACACTTGTAAATTATGTTAATTTATAAAATCATACCAGGGAATTTTCCCAACATACTATTTTTTTATAGAATTTGACAAATAGGCCGTTAAAGTTCAAATGAATCACAAATATCTTAAATATCTCAAAGGAAGAAAAATGAGTACGTTGTTCTGAATACATATCAAATATTGCTAGAAACTAATAGAAATTAAACATTTTTGGCATGGGGTCAGAAGCAGACAATGAAACAGTGCAAGAGAACAGAGGATGTGCACAGAAGACTCAATAAATTACAGATTTACTGTTTGGGGATATTATGTGTATTTTAGTAAATGGTTCTTAGAAAATTGGGAAAAATATTTGAAAAATGAAATTGTATTCATATTTCTGAACCTAACAAACCAATTCTAAGTAGATTAAAAGATAAAATATGAAAACAATATATTATAATACTTGCAAGTTATATTCATATACTTAAAGAGGAAATTTCTCAGGAGTAGGAGAAAGAGAAGTAGGAAAAGGAGACAAAAATAATAAAAATATACAAAATAGGAATAGGTTTCTGAATTTGGAAGCATTCTATGATGAATTTGTTTCTCAAGAGAAACACAAGAGGAAAGAAATCCAAACTACAAAGTAAATGAAAATAAATGCCACTCATAAAACCAAAAAACATATTTAAAAGGAAAAGCACAAATATCTCATTTACATATGACAGTATGTTCTGCAACATTAGTGTTGTTAGAAAATATAAAACTATAGTCAAATTGAGGTTTTGTCACAAATTCATTAGATTGTAAAAAATAAATCTGGAAGCCCCAACTGTTCATGAGTATGAGCAAAGGAAATGTTTATGCATTACTGGTCTGTGTATATAAGCTGGTACAGCTGCTTGGAAAAACCAATGGATATTGGATAAAACAAATAAGACAGGGTTGCAGTAACCAATAAACCATAAATGTTGATGATGAGAACAGCAAAGTTTATTTTCCACTTGTGATACATGCCCCTTTGTGTGTGTGTCTCAATACTTGGTACATTTGCTTTTCAACTCCTAGGCCCTGCAACCATAAAAATGAAGAAATCTTTTGTTCAGGGCTTGCTCAGCAGTGAAATGATCCCATGTCTATACTGATCCATCTGAACCTTCACCACTGGCACTGATCCATTGAGGAATACAACAGAGGGAAGGCATCAGCTCTCCTCTTATTTATTCTATCATAAAAAGTAATTAAAGACTGCACTGTTGACTTTTATTTTGGCATTGGCTATTTAATAAGCTACCTTGGGCATCTAGCACAGTAGCTGAGACTTTACAAAGTTTGTGTAGTGACCAGGATAGCTAATTAAGCACAATGCCACTCTGGGACAGCAGAAAGCCTAAAGATCCCATGTTGCAATTTTGAGAGATGCTGGCAGAGGCAATAAAGGGTTTCTGAAGCAATGATGTTAAATAATTTGTAAGAGTTTGAGGGTCCTATGGGGATAACAAAGATAATGGTACAATTAACAGGTCCTCGGGAATTTTTTAGACCTCTAATTAATATATTAATATATTCTAAATGATAAAGTATGATTTTGCTTCTGTATATTGCTACTAAAAGAAAATATCTGAGATTAAAGAGACCTAGAGTTCTAATGGATATTTTATAAGTGTATATACTTATTTCATTCTTTCAAAAGATCTTTGGAAATATTTTAAATATTTGAAGAAACATTTTGGTAACATAAAATTAATCATAAATATAGTGAAAATACGTAAGAAATAAATGAAAAGGAATTTGGCTTATATCCATCTGTCTATAATTCTGTGTATCTATTTAACTTACTAGTTAAATAGATACACAATCAATCATCCATTTATTAAACAGGGAATTACTAAGAATCCTGGTTAATAGAGCCTACCTCATGCTGAGCATATTAATTAAAGACATACACTCATGTATCAACACAGGCTTCAGAAATCCATAAAATAAAATATCAATTTGTAAAGAGAAAATAAAAGGAAACATAATCAGTATAGTAATAGAATTTTTTCAGGACTTTGGGGATTAGATATCAAAGGGTCTACATATTCAAATATCTGGAGGAGAATAACTTGGATAGTAATTCAATGTATAATATGTTTAAATATAAATCAGGAGATGGTGCAAATTAAAGACGTATTCACTCAGGCAAAGATCTAGAAATGTAACTCCCAAATTTTGTAAAACTCCTACCTGATATAAAGCTGAGTAGTGATGTATTTTCCCAGGAACCAGATGTGCAGTTAATCCAGATATTAAATAAATTTACACAGCAGTGTATTCAATCACAAAATATTGAAAATATAAAGATACATTTCAGGCATTGGAGGAATATGACTAAATTTCAGACTTTTACTAGGATTATTGCTTTTGAATAATATTAGGCTTGTTCTATCCATGAACCTCTTGCTTGTATAGTGATTAAAAGGTTTTGAGCCATATTAAGCATGGTGGGTCATTTGTACCATTTGTTGGTTGAAGGATGAGTTCCTTGACAGAACATTTCCCAGACAGATATATTGTATTAATAGTTAATTTTGTTTTTATTTTTAAGGAAGTTTTAGATTACATAAATGTTACATAAAAATATAAGGGATTCCTATATGACCCACTCCCTCCCCCTCCCACACTTTCCCACATTAACAACATCTTTCGTGTGGAACATTTGTTATAATTGATGAACCCATATTAATGCATTGCTATTAACCATGGACTACAGTTTACATTATAATTTACACTTTGCCGCACACAATTTTGTAAGTTATAACAAAACATACAATGGCCTGTATCCATCATTGCAATGTCATGCAGGACAAACCCAATGTCCTGAAATAGATCCCATGTTACACCTATTCTTCCCTCCCCTTCCACTCAGAACCTCTGGTGGTCACTGCATTTACAACAATGATAAGAGTTCTTCCATTGCTAGAATAATAAGTCTAGAGTAGAATAATAATAAGTCTACTTCAGTTCTTTGCTCATTACCCCATCTTCAAGATTTTGGGACGGTGATGCCCACTCTGCTTATAATTGAGGGGAGCCTTAGATCCCATGAGGCAGATGGATGGCACTATCTTGCTTGCAGTTGCAGACACTCTCTGTTCCTTGGGATGAGTGTTGTCCATCTTCATCTCCTTGTTAGTTGTCCTGGGTGATTCCAGTGAACTTGAGAGTAGCTGTTACAACTGCTGAAATTCAGGGCTCAATAGGCACTCGGATGGACCAAAGATTTAAGTCCCTAGGACATATATTTATCAAGTTTAGTGCTAATTAGGGGTTCAAATAAAAGGGGCAGAAGAGTTATTTGTAGAGAATCTATAAATTAGTTTAACTCTGTTACACTGAGAAACATAAATTCCAAAGTAAACCCACTGATAAGGGTGCTGAATTCCTGAGTTGTCTGCCCTGCTTAAGTTTCTGGATAACTCTAGAGCTATTAGGAGCACCCCGATTTGAGGCACTGTTTACTGTGGCAGTCAATGAGATCCTGCTGAGACTTGCATAATCATAACCTCTAGAATCACTTTGAAATCTCTTAGCCATAAAATCTCATTTGTATTTACCATTTCCTCCTTTTGGTCAAGGACTTTTTCCAGATGCAATGCTAGTTTATACTTGGTAATAATCATGTGTTGGATAGGTTGTGGAAGAAAGGGAACAGTTATCCACTGCTGGTGGGAATGTAGAATGGTACAGCCATTGTGGAGGACAGTTTGGTGGTTCCTCAGGAATCTAAATATGGAACTGCTATATGGTCCAGCGATTCCACTGCTGGGTACATATCCAGAAGAACTGAAAGCAAGGATAGGAACAGATATATACACACCATTGTTCACAGGAACATTATTCACTATTGCCAAAAGTTGGAAGCAACCCAAATGTCCATCAATAGATGAATGGATAAATAAATTGTGGTATATACATACAATGGAATATTACTCAGTTGTAAGAAGAAATTCAGTATTAATATGTGGGATAACATAGATGAATCTTTAAGACCTATGTTGAGTGAAGTAAGCTAGGCAATGGAGGACAAATACTACATGACCTTGCTGATATGAATTAAGCAAATTGAGCAGACTCACAGAGTTAGAGTCCGGAAGATAGGTTTACAGGAGACAGAAAGGGAGTTGAGGGTGGTGAGCCAATGCCCATAAGGGCAAAACCTAGATAATATGGAAGGGCATGACAATGTTTCAGTGAAACTGGTTGCATTTGGTAGTTCCGGTCAATGAGGGGGAGTAGGGTGGGGGGTTATGTTGGACTATCCATGGGACTGGGGGAAGGAGCAGATTAACTCTGGGGATTTGCAGGTCTGTGGTTAAACCTACAATGTGAGATGTATGGCCATGGTATAAGATGATGAGCATGTGCCCTGTTACGGTGAACAAGTACATTTTGAGGAAGTACACAGTCAGAGTTCGCTGCTTTGTTAGGTTGGAAAATTCCAGAACAAATTCATTGATGATCATCAATTTCTCCTTTCCATCTACCTATTATATATAGAGTAGCAAAATAATTCAATTGTGGAGTCCAGTAATGTCAAACCTTTCATTTACAAGGTCATAAGGTGGTGTATGTGTGTGTATGTGTGTAATAAAGAATCTTTTAATTCTTGCTGCCTTGGATTCTGGCCTATTAGATCTTGTATTTGTATTACTGTCATGTATGTACAATATACAATTTCATTCAAGAAAGAATGATAGTTCATCCAAATCAAAATACAATTTTAAATAATGAACATTTGTTTATATTATTGAGTCAACTATATTGCTAATTCCAGAGTTTTAATGAAATTTATATTTAAATATAAATTTTAATTAATCCACTTATTTTCACAGTTTTGGTTTATTAACAAATCAATTTTATTGCTATGTATTAATAAAGTATAAATTCATCCAAAGTGTACAATCAGTGGTAGTTGGTACAATCACATAGTTGTGCATTCATCACTCCAATCATTCTAAAGCATTTTCATTACTCCAGTATCAATAATAATACTAAAACTGACCTACAAGAAATATTTAAACTTAATGAGTAGTTATCCCTTCCCCTTGAATTTTGTATTCATGCTGTCAGATTTCCTTAATTCTTTTTTCTTTCTTCTTGTTAGAATACATTTTTGTCTCTCATATTACAAGCTTACTTTTTCTCTTAGATTGAATATCAATTTTCTAGTCTCCTGCTGATCACTTGATTAAAGGATCTAGTTGGTATGGTAAGTTATCTGGGGCCCAGATATTGTGGATTGGATTTTCAAGTCCCTTTACCATAACAGCTTATATGCATTTCTTTCTTTGGAGAAAATATCACAACATCCATCAAATTCTCCATTTAATAACTGTCTGTTCTCCAACTTCTTACCGGATTCCTACTCAAAATATCTGTGAAAGCATTTGTGGGACAAAGAATGAAATGTTATGACTTCAATGTCATATAGATTTTTCCTTCTGTATTTTCATCAAAAACCATAATCATGAATCTATCCTATATGGTAGTAATCAGATTTACCAAATCTCATGATTTCCCTGGAATTTCATTATTTCTGCTTTTTATAACCTGTTTTTCATTTATAATATTAAATCTTGTAATTTCCCCCAATTAGTAACAACATGTCATCAGAAAGTTTCATGAACTAAATTTTACATTTTACTTTGTGTTAATCATTGCTACTCTTAACACAAATCAAAAAAAGATTGAACACATTTTTTTGTCAATAGGCTGTGGATGAAGAGGTAATGGAAAATATTTACCCAATTAGCTTCCTGATTGTGATGACTTCACTCTCTTGGAATCCATTATTCTTTTATTGTGCTTATAGTATCTGCATATTCCCTCCTGATTCCTACTTACAACTTGGTCATTTATCCAGTGAATAGTTCCCCATTATTATTGATATTGCCAACTGGCCAAAGATTTTTTTTCTCTTGTCACTCTTACTAATAACATATCAATTCAAAATTCATCTAATTCTTCTGTCTTACAAGACACTCTTTATCTTTGTTAATTCCAGCTGATTCTAGGTAAGTCTCATTTCAGAAACTTCTTTTGAGGACAAGTGTTTAATATTTCATCTCTTGCAATTTCTTCATTTCCCAAAACAACAATATCAGATTCTCTTACTATAGTTGCTTATACATCCATTTCTTATTCTCTCATTTCTGTTCACTAACACCTCAACCTTATGAGAGCTCCTTCTCCAAATCTCTTTTTTCTCAAAATACATCAGCCAAACAGATACTTCTTTCCCAGTGCAGATGATTTTCATTACATTTTCTAATTTCCAATCCCTGCATTCTTCCTTCAAATTCTTTCCTCTGTATCACCAAAATACATACCTTCTTATTTCTCTATGAAGACCATTGAACAACCTGGAGAACACAACAATGTGCGTTTGGTTCTATTAGAACATTTTAAGTTCTAACTTTATCATGAACTTCATTAACCTTATAAAATACTTCTTCTTCTGACTGCTTGAATTAATTGCCTGCCTTTCTTTTTTCACAGCACCAGGCATACCAATGTAAAGTGTGTACTGAGAAGAAACATTAAATATGCTCCTATATACATTTTTAAAATAAGGAGCACCGTTTAAAATTTGGCTCCCCTCAGGTACAGGAAGCATCAATTATACAATTTTCTAGTTACCATAATTATTTTATGTTCTCACTTATGTGAAATAATAGAATATGTAAAACCAAAGGGTTAGAAACTAGAATTTAAGCTTACCTGGGGCTGATGTGGAGGTGGGTAATGTGGAGTTAGTGCTTATTTAGTGTATAGTTTCTGATTGGGATAGAAAAAATTTAGTAATGGATGGTGGTGACGGTTGTACAACATTGTGGAATATAATTAATACCACTCTTTGTATAATTGAAAGTGGTTACATGGGGGAAATATTAGTTTGTACAAAGGTTACCAGAATAAAAATTTTAAGAAAACATAATATGTTATAACACAAACTATGTACGTCAATTAATAGTGTCATTATCCCTGTAGTTTCTGAGTAATATTTGGGTAATCTAGGCACCTTTATAAAATGTATATATATATATAACAAATAACATTTATGTAAACAAATGCACATATATTCATATGTATTTATATTTCATTTTACAAATAAAAAAATTAAAATAAAATAAAATAAAAGTATTGATTCACCAATTGTAATAAAATTACAAGTTATAATCCTGAAAATTTCCTATGTGGGTGGAGTATATAGGAACTCTGTACTTTCTGCATATTTCTTGTAAACCTAAAACTAATCTTATTTAAAAAAATATTTTTAAAATGTCAATCACCTAATTTTTGGATGACTAACAAATTGGACCCAATATTAAAGACTCTCATAAAACAATCTTCCCCTTTTCCTTTGTCCCTTTGAGAAATGTTTAAGCAGTGTTAGAATCTCTAATCAATCAAAAGTTTGAGTTTTATTTTCCAGTTTGGGCTCCCTTTTGGAGTCCTGCTTTACCTAAAACTTGGTGATTGGGAAGTACTTTGCTTCCTTCTGACCAGATGTCTAGGCAAATATTTCTCTCTCTAGGGTGACCCAATCAACCTCATCGGGGGGGGGGAGGAATTCACTAGAGTTGTGGTGGTGGGATCTTTAGTCATAGACCCCGACCACAGAAGTGCAACACCAGAGCTTTGGCATGTTGATAAACCACTGCACTGACTACAGCCCATTCAGATTCATGGGGGTCTTACATTTCTTAAACTATTTAGAAATTTCTTCTTGTGTTTTATGGTGTGTTGGCACAGTATACTCAGTCCCTTTTTTCACCGATAGTTCTGTAACTGCCTTCTCCCAGGTTAGGTCCTCTATATCTCATGGGGTTGGGGGATGAACTATGACAGCCACATCATAAAGATGGCAGACTATAGACCTTTGCAGCACCATTGCTTGCAAAGTGCCCTTATGTTTCCTATGGAGGGGAGACCATCAATCTAGTGGTAGGTTTAAACCTGGATGCAAGGTCCTCAGACAAGTGGTTGAGTCTCCTAGCTGTTGTGGTCCAGGTGATGGCAAGTCTAGCACTCACTCTTTCCATGCATGTGTTTGTAACCCAAGTGTACTCACTCTCTAATCACAGCTCAGATGGGGGATGTCAGTCTCCTGCCTTGTGAGTTACAACTGAGGGAACTGCAACGAGACTTTCATTATATAGCCATTGTTGCTCAGTATCTGTAGCACCCAATTTCAGTTTTTCCTGTCTGGGGGAATGCTAAAAATCACAAGGTTTCTCCCCTTTTTGTACTGGACATGAACTTTTGAGTATCCTGGGCAGATCCCTGATGTACAGGACATCCAATTTGGAGTTGGAAGCTTAGACAACACCCAGGAGAAGCAACAGGCAGCAGCACAAAGCAGCACAGATATACAACAACAAGGCATGGACTCTTACCAGATAATATTAACTATCTGAAAGAACTAGTTAGTAAGCATAGAGCAGCCAAAAGGAATTATGCTTCATTGCCCATTGTCATGACCAATACATCTTGCTTGCTACACCACTGTTTCAAATTAGTTAAGTTTAATTTTAAATTGGTGTCACAGTGGATGGAGGTCAGGTGCAACACAAAGTGAACTGAGGTTAAAATGCATGAGGAAAGGAGTTGTTCTACTCATAGTTCTCAAAGCGGGAGAGGGGTACAATGAGGGGTTGGCATGAACCATTCATTCAGGTGGCTCTACCAGCAGATGGGAATCAACAAACAGAGCAGGAGAAACCCAAGTATTTATGCTTTTAATGTGGTTCAGGGGTAGAGAGCAGTATGATTCTTGCATGACTCAAGGATTAATTAGTTTAAAGCAAGCTGTCACAGAATGTGAAAGGGAATGGTGTCTGAAGGCCATAAGGATGGTGAGCTTATCATGGGGAAACAGCTGAGGGGTTAGGGTGAGGTTTGTGCATAGTGGTAGAGTCGTGGCAGCAAATACCAAGTTCATATTCTGGGGACTTTATGCCTCATGGCTGGAAAGCTGATTATTATTTAGGTCAAAGGGCAACATTGAGATAAGTGGCTTAGCCAAGGTAACATGCATACCAAGGCAACACACCGATACTTTGATAGTTATGACAAAGTGAAGCATAATGATTGTTTTTATTAAGGCAGTCATTTTCTGATAGCTTGAGTTCAGTATGAACAGAGACTACTATTACTTTGAAATACATTGTATATGTGATATCTGTTTTAGGGTGGCACAATGACTGGGCATAGTAATTTCCTAGTGATGAAGTAACACAATGAATGCTGTTATATTCTTATCTTTTTAAACATCAGGATTTGGACTTTATCATAAGTTGTTTTTGAAATGAGAAATTGCAAATCATTTGACTTTTATTCTTTTCATTGTTATATTTTCCTTATTGCTTTAATTAAAACCTCTATTTATATCATACTCACAATTTTCCATGGATTTTGATGTATCTGCTACCATGCATACAACAATTTGGCTTCTTTAAGCAGGTTTTGTCAATTTTGAGCTAGAGAAATGTCTGAAATCAACTGAGACAGGCATTTCCAAGCTTCTCTCTGCAAACCAAACCAATCCAAATTTAATGTGCCCATTTTCTGTGGGCAACTATTGGAGAAAATTTTCTCCTTTTACAGGGTATATTAATTCTCTCTGTCACTGAGTTTGGGAATATTTTAAAGCAATTTTATTGAGGTATATTCACACATCATGCAATCCATCCAAAGTGTATAATCTATGGCTGACATTATAATCACAGTTGGCATTCATCACAACAATCAATTTTAGGGCATTTTCATTTCTCCAAAGAGAAAATCCCATACCCCTTACCCCTTTTACTCCTCTCTTATGGGCAATTAGCATTGGTATGGTAACTTTGTTACAGCTGATTAAAGAATATTAAAACATCATCAACTATAATCCATAGTTTGCTGTATAACTTTGATATTATTTATGAATTTCAAAAACTATATTTGATTTTGTTTGTAAACTGGTCTGTTTCTCTGGGCATGATACCCTTTTATTGTATTAGATTCAGCTGAGATGTCTGATTAAATTATGTAAAGATTAGGGCTTTGATTCAACCAGGTCATTGAAGTGTGACTCAACTTTGAGTCCCAGCCCCCTTAGGCTGATAAAACATACTCTCACATGGAGGTAGATACACAGAGAAGTACACAGAGGAAAAGATACAGCTCATTAGTCATGGCAGAGTTCCCGGGAAGACAGATGAACCTGATAGTTTACAGCTGAACTTATGAAGAGAATAGAGCAGTTGCATGCAGAAAGAATTGAGCCCCACAGAGAGACAAGTCTTATGCCAGCCTACAGCTGAGATCAGAAGAAGCTGGGTCCACAGAAAAAGGAAGGCTGAACCATTGCATACATCACCTGCCATCTTGTTTCTACAAGTAGCAAATAACATTGGGTAAGAACTTACCTCTTATGGTCCCTTGAGTTGCACTCTTTACAGCCTTGTGACAGTAAGATTCTACCCCAAATAAAGATCCTTTATAAGAAGCCCACAGATTTCTGGTATATTTTACATCAGCACCTCTTTGACTGACTAATCCAAAATTTAGTACAGAGAAATGGGTTCATGCTTTCACAATTACCAAAATACTGGAACAGTTTTGTCAATGGGTAAGGGGTATTACTTAGGGAATTTGTGAGATGCTTGATGGAAAAGGCCTAGATTGCTTTGAAGAGTCTGTTGGTAGTAATATGGAGCCTAAAGTTATTTTTGATAATAACTTACAAGGAATTAATTGCTAGGTGCTTGATAGAAAAGGCTTACAGTGTTTTGAAGAGATGGCTGATAGGAATATGGATGCTAAAGAGACTTTCTATGAGGCATTGGGAGTAAATGATGAAACTATAATTGGAAACTGGAGGAAAGGCAATCTGTGTTTAGAAGTTGCAGAGAACTTAGCAAGACTGACTCTTGATGTTACATGGAAGGCAGAATTTGAAAATAGTGAGCATGGACCATTCGGTGAAGATCCTTTCAAAGTAAACTCAGAGAATGCAGCTTGGCTTCTCCTTGCAACTTATAGCAAAATGCTAGAGGAGTGAGATAAGTTGAGAACTGACTTGTTGGACACAATGAAACAAGGAACTGATTTGGGAAATTCCAAGCCCCTGAAAAACAAACCCCCAGATGATAGTGCCCCATTTGAGGACTTAACTAAACTTGGAAATTGTAAATCAGGATTGAAAAAGCATTTATTTAGGGTAGGATTGTGGCAAGCTTTACTGTCTAATGGCTTGGTCCCCTGCTTCCTGCATTTTAAATCAGCAAGCTTTTTGAGAGCTGTATGAAAAAAATCACTTTCAGTCTGGACTAAATGGGACATGCAGGGGAGAGATGGAAGGGAAAATGGCTTTTAGAGGAAAATCATGGAAGCTGAGATCTCGATTATGGACATCTCCTTGGGCCAAGAAAGGAAACCCACCCATATATACAGAGAGAGTGAGTTTGTCCCAGCATTTGAGGAGGGTGGATGTTCCACCAGGCTGTTCAAAGAAAGTTTTGTCATTCTAGGCTATGGAGAGTGTAGACCATATTCTCTATGTGTTGGGGAGAGTGAGGGTCTGTCCCCTATGGATTAAAGAAGGCCATGTCATCAACTCATTCCTCTGAGAGGGTTGTACCTATAGGACAGAGATTGGGGAGAATGTTGTCTTCCCTCACTGTGCAAAGGTAGTTGAGACTCTGCTGCAAGGATTGTGGCCATCACCCCAACTTTCTTGGAGGATGAGGTCTGGAGCTCAGTCACCACCCAGATGTTCGATGTGGTTGGAACCAAGAAAATGGCCACTGGACAACCCTGTGGAAAAGGTGTGCCCCATGAGGCCCCAGAAAGAAAAAAATGTCATCTTTGGAATGACTCTAAGACTTTGACATCTAACCAAATACGACTTGCTGGTTTACAGAATGTAGGGGACCCGTGACTCATGTTTCCCTCCCAGTTTCTCCTTATGGTAATGCAAATGTTTATCCTTTGTCTGTCTCTTTTTAAATTGGAAGCAGATAAACTGTTTTTTTAATTTTCAGAGATCTGCAGCAAGATGAGACTTTGCCCCAAGACAAACTGCATTTCCTTAAACTGATTGTGATGTGATTTTGTACATAGCATTGTTATTGATTTAAGGGTTCTTTTTAAAAAATATATTATAATATTTTTTTTTTTTGGAATTCAGAGGGTGGAGTATAGCAGTTTGATATTATTTTTGATTTCCAAAAAAAATATATTTGACTATGTTTGTAAACTGGTCTGTTTCTTTGGATGAGAAGCCATTTGATTGTATTAGATTAAGCTGAGATGTCTGGTTAAATTATGTTAAGATTATGGCTTTGATTCAAACACATCATTGGTGTTTGACTCAGCGTTGAGTCCCAGTTCCCTTGGGCTGATAAAACAGACTCTCACATGGAAGTAGACACAGTTAATAACACAGAGGAAGAGAGACAGCTCATTACACACAACAGAGGCCTTGGGAAGACAGATGAAACTGATAGTCTACAGCGGACATTGTGTTGAGAATAGAGCAGCTGAGCCCAGAAAGAAATGAGTCCTATGGAGACAGCTGAGATCAGAAGAATATGGGGCCATGGAGTCTTAATAGGGAGAAGGAAGGCTGGACCCTTGCAGACATCACCTGCCATCTTGTTTCAACATGTGACAAATGACTTTGGGTGATAACACACTTCTTATGGTACCTTGAGTTGGACTCCTTACGGCCTTGTAATAGTAAGCTTTTGCCCCAAATAAATTCCCTTTATAAAAGCCAACAGATTTCTGGTGCATTGCATTGACACCTCTTTGGGTGATTAATACATTTTCTTTAGGTGTATTTTCCCACATACCACCCTCTTAACAACATCTTTATCCATATATATTTTATATGGTTTGAAAAGAAAGTTCTTATATTTGTATTATTTGCCACAATCATCAACAACAGCAGGGTTCACTGTGTTGTAAAGTCCCATTTTATATTCACTAGCTTTCCTTCTGTTCACATACACAGCTTTCAACCTCACTTTTCAATCACATTCATACCCAATTCAATGCTGTTGAGTTCACTTATAATAATGTGCTACCATCACCTCAACTGTCAAACACTTTCAACCAATCTAATTAGAAATTCTGTGTAAATTAAACATCAACTTCCCATTCTCTACCCTCACTCTATCTCCTAGTAATGTATATTCTAGATCCTATCTCAATGAGTTGCTTATATAAATTAGTTAATATTAATGAGTTCACTGAATATTTGTCCTTGTGTGTCTGGCATCTTTGACTCAACCTATTGTATTCAAGGTTCATCTATTTTGTCATGTGCATCAACACTTCATTTTTCCTTAAAATGTAATTTTTTTTCACTTACCAGTGCTGGGGATTGAACTCTGGATCTCATATGTGGGAAGCTGGTCCTCAACTGAGCCACTTTAGTTCGCCTGGATTGGATTTTTTATTGTTTTTTTGTTTGTTTGTTTTTTATTTTAGAAGGCACCAAATACTGAACCCAGGACCTGCCATGTGGGAAGCAGGCACTCAACTGCTTGAGCCACATCTGCTCCTCTGAATAATATTTTTTGTGAATTCCATTGTAGTAGGTGTGAAATGATATTTCATTGTGGTGTTGATTTGAATTTCCATAATAGCCAGTGATGTTGAGCATTTTTCATTTGATTTTTGACATTTGTACTTCCTTCTTGGAAAATGACTCTTCAATTTTGCTGTTCATTTTTGAATTGGGATGTTTGTCTTTTTATGGCTGGGTTGTAGGATTTCATTATATATCTTGGATATTAAACCATTATCGGATATGTGTTTCCAAATATTTTTTCCATTTAATAGGCTACCTTTGCACTTTCTTGTCAAAGTCCATTGAAGCACAGAAGTTTTCAATTTATAGTGGATCCCATTTAACTATTTTTTCTTTCATTGCTTGTACTTTGAATATAAAGTCCAAGAAACCATGGCTTACCCCAAGATCTTGAATATGCTTCACTACATTTTCTTCAAGGATTTTTTGTTCTTGGCTCTTATATGTATTTCTTGGATCCATTTTAAGTTAGTTTTTATATAACCTTTGAGATAGGGGTCCTCTTTCATTCATTTGCATGAGGACATACAGTTCTCCAGCACCACTTGTTGAAGAGACTATTCTGTCGCAGTTGAGTAGACTTAGAAGCCTTGTCAAAAATCAATTGACAATGGATGTGATGGTCTATTTATTGACTCTTAATTCTAATTCTTTGGTGAATATATTAATATTTATGTCAGCACCAGGTTATTTTGACCACTGAAGCTTTGTAATGTGCTTTAAATTAGATATTGTGCATCCTCCAACTTCATTTTTTTTTATGAAGATGTTTTTGGCTATATGGGGCCCCTTAAACTTCCAAATAAATGTGATAATTGGCTTTTCTATTTATTTAAAGTACACTATTCCAATTTTTATTGGGATTATGTTGAATCTATATATAAATTTGTGTAGAATTCGCATCTTAATGTCATTTAGTCTTCTAATCCATGTACACAGAACGTCCATATATTTATATAGATATTTTAAAATTTTCTATTAGCAATGTTTTTGTAGTTTTCTGTGTACAGGTCCACTACATCCTTGGTTAACAATGTCCTAGATATTTCACTCTTTTAGTTCCTATTGTAAATGGAATTTTTTTCTTTATTGCCTCCTTAGAATACTCATTAATAATGCATAGAAACACTAATGATTTTTGCATAATGATCTTGTAACATGTTCCTTTGCTGAAATCACTTATTTGCTATAGTACCTTCATTGTAGATTTTTTGGGAATTTCAATATATAGAACATTGTCATTTGCAAATAGTGAAAGTTTTGTTACTTACTTTCTAATTTGGATGCCTTTTATTTATTTTTCTTGCCTAACTGCTCTAGTTTGAATTTCTAACATAATGTTGAATAACAGTGGAGACATCAGGCATCCTTGTCTGGTTCCAGATTTTAGAAGGAATGCTTTCAGTCTTTCTGTTCTGACTATAGCAGGGATCCATATAAACTGACAGCTTCCACCAAACTGAGAGGAATTTGTCAGGTCAAAGAAAGACTCAGAGAAGTCAAACTTGGTGAACAAGTAAGAATTTAATATGGGGTTCACATAGATCCTTGCCCTTGATGGTTGGAGGGGAGTCCTCTCTCATGGAGAGTACAAGACTTGTCATGACATAAATCCTCATCAATGGTGGCAGGAGAAGAGCTTACCACTTCTGAGGCTGGAGTCCACCCTTGCTATAAATCAAGAAGAGTTTTTTATACTACATATCACATGTGTATGGGGAGGGCAAGTGAAGGAGCAGCATGATTAAAAAGTGCAGTGCTCTGGACAGATAATCAGGAAATGGTCATTCATAATGTTTCTCAGCAGGGAAGAAGTGACAATTTTACAGTAACTACATAAAACAAACATTTACAATGCTTATTAGGGTAAAGCTACATCTTTGCAGTAATTATATCAGGAAACTATTGATATGAAGGTGGTCGAAAAGATCACCAAATAGTTTATCTTTAGTGTTTCTGGGAGAAAAATCTAAGCGTGTAAGATTTGGTTATATGTCATGAGCTCACAAACAGTTATTTTTCAAGGTTTTCTATGTTATAAGAAATAAAATGCTGCTGAGATTAGATGAAGAATAAACTGGAAAGGATGTGGGAAAATGCAAAGCCATATATGATATAATCCACCCCATCCCACAGCTCTTACAATCTTTCTGCCACCTCTTCTGTATAAAGCCCTGAGCTTGGAACATGTGGTTGACAAATGGTGGTATTGTGCCATTAGGCAACAGCTACAATGTAAACAAGAGCAAGTCAAGCAAATGACTATTACAAAGAGACTACCAAGCAGTAAATTGCCCCTTCAATGTAAGGGTAGATTTATGAGCCAGGAGGAAAGAGATTCCAGTAAACTTAGGGTTCTCATGTGATAGACTTTTGTAAATGATTTAAAGCATTGGTAACACTACTGTGTTTATCAGGTATATAGGCACAACAAGCAGTGCCAATTACAACACAAGTGCCCCTCTGTACAGCACTAAGTATTCCGAAGGTCATATGGTTATATAATGCCACTTTCCTCATTTGAGTTGTTTCCTCATTCAAGAAGCTTATACTATGTTTAATGTCACTAAAAGTTTGGGCAGTGGGGCCAGTGCTTTTACTTGTGTTAAAGCATCTAAAGCACCAGGAAGGAAAATTCTAAGTGGCCACTCTCACCATGCTAAAGGGTGCTTTATTTTAATGCAAAAAATGGTCTTGTAGACCTGGGAGGTTTTGGGGAATGTTGGCTAAAATTTTGTGTATACTTCCCAATAAGAAAAAATACTCCTGTGTACATATCCCTGTCTAATTACTGGGTAGATATTGCCAAAAGTGTGTTCCACAAACCAACTCACACATGAAGGGGTTATACAAGCTCCTGTACATAAGGATGCGTTTTGCCATTCAGTCCATTCAGTCTGACAGATGATGATGACCCAATTGCACAACTGTGATGGCAACCACCCCATATGATTGCATATGGATTCTTTGATCAGAGGTGTTTCTTTTGAGACAAAAAACTGCTTGAACATCTAGGACACAATGTTTTGCCACTATCCAGGTGAGACCATCCCAAAATTATATGAGGGATAGAATGGTCTTGTTGAACTGTTCCCTGTCAATGGAAGGAGATTTATTTAACAAAAGCCGAGTAACTGTAAGAGTTTTTGGGTTCTGAGAGTTGCCCCAGGAAGGGTGGTTGTGGTGTATAGTCATTAACTAATTACTCTTACTAGTTAAAATTAAAGGGAATTTGTAGCCATTTGACAGTTTGATGAAGTTATGAATTCCAAAAAGAGATATTGGCTTACACTTGTAAACTGGTCTGTTAATCTGGGCATGAATAAGTTATGATTAGGGCATGACTGGACCATGAGATTAGGGCATTGAGCCCCACCCCTTGGTGGCTGGGATCTCAAAGATAAAAAGGCATGGCAAAGGACACAGTTGGAGTAGTCTTGATGTTGGAGTGTTAGTGCTTAACCTAAGGGAGTAAGCACACAGAGGACCTTGGTCATGAGGAAAGAAAGGAAGCTCTGGGAAAAGAGATGAGACATTCCCCTGACAGTTCGCAGCTGGCCTTGTGGAGAGAAGCAAAGCCTAGAAAGCCTCATAGTATGTAGCTGACCTTGTGGAGGAAACAGAGGAGCTAAGCCCAGAAAGAAATGCAACACCGGCATGAGAGGTACCCAAAAAGCCTGAACCCTGTTAAATATCAGCAGTTGTCTTTCTCCAACACGTAGCAACAGAATTTGGTGAGGGAAGAAACTTATGCTTTATGGCCCGGTAACTGTGAGCTTCTACCCTAAATAAATACCCTTTATACAATCCAACTGATTTCTGGTATTTTGCATCAGGACCCCTATGACTGACTAATACAGAAGGTGTTCTAGAGAAGACCAGAGCTACTTGAGGCCAGAACATATCTGCAGCTACAACAGTCCATTTGGTTGTGTACAGTTGCTGCAGTGGGAGCCCAGTTGAGGAAAACTTTGGTTGAGCTCATGTGAAGCAGGAAGATTTGCCTAAGGACACAAACATAAGTGTTTAGTGCATACCTAGAGAAGGAGATCTTCTTCAGTAAACAAAGTGACAGTTGAAGTTTTCCCCATAGGTCCTAAGACACAGGTTTCCAATGGGTAAGATCCAGGTTAGCATTACCATACATCTTGTCCCTTCATGGAAACAAGCCATTAATGTCTATTGTGTCTGTTTATGTTCTACCCACATTACTCTGGTGATTATTGCTCAACTGGGAATATCCTTCACACAACCAGCACACTGCAGCACTGTTGATCCTTGAAAGAACAGGAAGTTCAAGGCTCCATTGTTCCAGGGTCCTGGTGCATAGTGCCCTCCAGCACTATGAAACAAAGCCATTCTGGAGGCAATGTTCATTGTAGATCGAGTGGTATTGAGCCATCACTGGCTTGCAGAGCCACAGGTGTCCGAAGCAGCAACGTATTGCCAAATACTTCAGGAGCAGGACCAAAGATGTGGCAGATACTTATATTATTTTAGGGGTATTAGTAAACAATCTAGCCAATAGTTCAAATGGAGAGACACCATACACAGTACTGGGGAAATTGTTTAAATGCACTACGGAGACTGATAACACTGAAGTCCATCCCTGTATTTTATTGCTTTATGGCTATGTCCACTGCTATAAGGCACTGTTTGTGGCCAGAGGCAAAAATAGACCTCATAATTTTGTATGACTTAACATCATGTCAGAATACTTTATATGAATGGCTAATGCCTTAACCATGTGCCCCCCATGGCAGCCCCTTGATGGCCTCTCATTGTTTCTCCTCACTCTCTGATCTCTGTGTCCATTTGCTGTGTGCTTTCTGTGTCTTCTTGTCTTTTTTTTAGGAGGCACCAGGAACGTGGGACCTTCCATGTGGGAAAGAGGCACTCAATCACTTGAGACACCTCAGCTCCCTGGTTTCTTGTGTTTCTCATTACCTTTCCACTTTGTGTCTCCTTGTTGTGTCATCTTGTTGCATCAGCTCACCACACTTGCCTGTGACACCAGCTCACTGTCTTGTTACTCTTTTTCACGAGGCACCAAGAACTGAACCCGGGACCTCCCATGTGGTAGGTAGGAGCTCAATCTCTTGAGCCAGATCTGCTTCCCACCTATTTTTTTTCTTTGTTAGTCTAGCTAAGGGTTTATCAAATTTATTGATCTTCTCAAAGAATTGAAAGTTGGTCTTGCTAATTTTTTTTTTCCTCAATTTCATTTATTTCTGCTTTAATATTTCTTACTTCATTCCTACTACTTGTTTTGCGATTAGATTTCTCTTTTTTTTCCTCATTTATCTGGGTGTATAGTTAGATCTTTATACATAGCACTTTCTTCTTTTTTAGTGCAAATGCTTAAGGCTATAAATTTTCCTCTCAGCTTTGCCTTCACAGCATCTGATAAGTTTCGATGTGTTGTGTTTTCTGTTTCATTCATCTCAAGATATTTACCAATTTCTCTTACAATTTCTTTTTGATCTACTGATCTTTAGTTGTGTGTCATTTAACTTCCACATATTTGTGAATATTTCACCTTTCTACCACTTATTGATTAACTTCATTCCATTATCTTCAGAGAAAGTGCTTGTTATAATTTCAGTTTTAAATTTGTTGAGACTTGTTGTATGATCCAACATGTAGTCTATCCTGAAAAATTACTCATATGCACTTGATAAGAATGCTGTTTTGGGGTGCAATGTGCTGTATATGTCTGCTTGATTCATTCATTAATCATATTATTCAAGTTCTCTGTTTCTTTACTGATGCTCTCTCTAGATGTTCTATCAATTGGTGAGAATGCTGTACTTAAAACTAAAACTATTATTGTAGAGATGTGTATTTCTTCCTCCAGTGGACTCAGTTGTGGTTTCCATACACATGGCTCTTCTGCCCCTTCTATTTGAACCTATTATATATATCTATATATTTATATATCTCTCTATATAAATTTCTTCTTGGTGGATTGCCCCTTTTAGTAATATATAGTGCCTTTTTTGTCTTATAACAGTTTTGTGTTTAGAGCCCATTTATTTTATATTAGAATAGCTACCTCAGTTCTTTTTTGATTACAGTTTGCGTGGAATACCTTTTTCCAAACTTTTACTTTCAGATTTTTCTTTCCTTGGGTCTAAGGTGAGTGTCTTGTAGACAGCCTATAGAGAGATCACAGTTTTTATCCATTCTGCCAATCTATGTCTCTTGATTGGGATGTTTAAGTCATTAATCTTCAATGTTATTACTTTAAGTGCAGTACTTATTTCAATCATTTTTTTTTTTTGACATGCCATAT
>JAQZBX010026222.1:0-29075 GCA_029593785.1 Cabassous unicinctus
AAAAAAAAAAAAAAAAAAGAAAGAGAATGGTCAGGGAGAGTAAAGAACCAGGAGTAAAGAATTTCCTGGAAACTGTTAGACCAGTTAGGCATAGGATATTGATGTTTTGTTTTTGTTTGATTTTGTTATGGCATTGTAGCCAGGAAACAAGGAATGCCCAGGTGCTGCCCCACCAATCACCCTCCACTACTCAAGATTCCAAAGATGATGACATACACTAGAAAGCAGAATAGGAATGAAAACACCAATTTTATTAGAAGCTCCATAATGGCCTGATAGTCTGAGGCAGAACTCTCTGGTAAAAGTTGATATATTAGTTATCTCTTGCTGCGCAACAAATCACCCCAAGATTTTGCAGCTTAAAACAGACAAAATGTATTATCTCACTTACTTTCTGAAGGTCTAGAATCCAGCGACAGCTTAGCTATATGGTTCTGCCTCAGAGTCTCCCATGAGTTGGCAGGCAAGTTGTTGGCTTGGATTGTAGTCAGCTAAATTCTTGGCTGGGGCTGAGAGCCACTTGGAAACTTATTCTCATGGGCTATTGGTATGAAGCTCTCATTCTTCTCTATGTGGTCCTTTCCATGGGGCTGTTCACAACGTGGCCACTGGATTCCACCAAAGCAAACAATGATAAAGTGAGAAAGAGGGACTAAGGTGGGGATTGAGAGTGCAACCAAGACAGAAGTCGTGGTGTTTCTATAATCTAATCTCAAAAGCGTCATGCCATCATCTCTGCCATATTCTATCAGCCACATGGATCAAACTTAGTACAGTGTTGGAGGGAACTACACATGGTTGTGAACACTAGGAAATGGGAATTATTGGGAGTCATCTTGGAAGCTGGCTACCACTGTTGGATTAGAGCATATAATTCATAGCTGGCTCCTCAATTGGGTCTCTAAATAAATCATCACCAAATCTAAATGTGGGGACCATCGTACTCACCAGGACTTTAGAGACTATGGGGAGGATTCCTGACTCAGTTTACTAATTCAGCCACATGAACTAGGAAAGGAAGATTTAAGAGGCCTGCCCCAACCCAGTTTAGTTTCATCTTAACTAATCACATCTTCAAAGACCCTATTTCCAAATAAGATTACACTCACAGGACAGAAGGCTAAGACTTGAGCATATCCTTTTGGGGGGCATGATTCAACTCATAACAGATTTGGATGCCTCAATCTAAATTGAGTTGGCTTAAAGCCACCTCTGCCCCCCTAGATTTCCTAGATTTTATGAGCCAATAAATTCTCTTCTTGGTTAAGTTAGTTTGCGTTTCTCTCACAATGAAAGAACACTAATACTGGAATCAGTTTCCAGTCGGTGTGTTGCAAGTGACAGATCCTAAAAAGTGAAACTGGCTGAGTGTAGGAGGGGTTTGAAATGGTGAAAGAGTAAGAGTGTCCCAGCTCCAAAGCAGAAGTGCTGTGACCTGTCTTTTCAATTAGCACGATTATAATGGTAACAGTAGTAGTTTCTATTGTTGAGCATGGAGCATTGCATGCTATGCACTTTACGTGCATTCTTTCATTTTATCATCCCAGCTTGTTCTATTAGGCAAGTGCTATGAAAAATAGTATTTGTACACATAAAAAGTTCCAGAAATATGCTCAAATTTAAACAGCTAAATAAGATTCAAATCCTATTGTTCTGATCCAGAACCAGAGTTCTTAACTCCTGTGTTTTCGGTGCTGTTGTTGTTAATTTCAAAACCCTGTTTCTATGAATTACTTACTCTCTGTAAACATTTTTAACAGCAGCATACTATTCCACAGAACGTGGAACAGTGATGTTCCTCTTTGGGGAAGGGACACAAATAAAGGTTGATACCACATGGGTGAGGGCTGCTGAAACAAGATTCAGATACTGATGACAAAATGTTTAGCCTCGAGGTAAAGCAGGTTAGCTAAAAATCTTCGAGTAGGATTTGCCCTAGTCCTTCCCACTGGGCCTTACACAGAAAATAAGATGGGTCATGGCAGCTTCCCCTTCTACAGCTGGGGGAAAGTGTGGGAGGCTGCTCACTCAACAGAGGTGTGCTGACACCACTGCAAGGGAACAGAACTTTAGTGCCGAACTCAGCAACAAAAATTCACGTGCTCATAATGCTCACTTTCTACTTGGGGGAGACAGACTAAAGAAAGAAATAGAACATGCAGTTTGAAAGATGCTAATAATTACTCAGGAGAAAATTTCAGCAGGGAAAGATAATGAGAGGTGGGCACATTTGCAACTAAACAGAGTCATCAGGGGAAGCCATCATCGGTGAGAAGGTGACATTTGAGCAAAGTTTTGAAGGCTTTGAGGGTAAGCTATGTGGATTGTAGAGGGGAAGAGCATTCTGGAAATGTGGAGAAGCAGACACAAAGGCCCTGAGGCAGGAGAATGCCTCAGTATCTGAGGAAGTGCAAGGAGCTCAGTGTAGCAGGAATAGAGCAAGGAAAGGGAAGAGTAGGAGAGGCGAGAGAGGGATGAGGGGAGAGGGTCAAGAGCAGCCATGTGGAGCACAGCACATCATGTGAGCTCTTTGGTGTTTGCTCTGAATGAGAGAAAAGGCCACGTTAGCAGAGGAGTGGACTCTGTGACTTATGGATAATAGGATCCCTCTGGGGAACAGACTCTAAGGGGACAAGAGTGGAAGCAGGGGACCAATTAAAAGAGACAGTGGCAACTTGAACTAGAGAAATTGGTGCAGAGGTGTTGAGAAGTGACTGGGTCCAAGATATTTTGAATGTAGAGCTGGAAGTTGCGCTGATTGATTGGATATGGAGCCAGGGAAGAGAGGAGCCAATGATGATCCCTGGGATGCAAACAAAAGCAGCTTTGTTTGCACCTGGTTGATTGGAAAGTTGAAGTGGACCATTATCCATAGCCGCCATCTTCCCTGGAAGCAGGAGGTGGGTGACTGCTGGTGATCCAAGCCTCTCCCCTGCTAAAGACATTTGTTGAAAAGTAAGGCAATTAAAAATAGCCCTAATAATTGGGTTTTCCAACACAAATTGGTAATTTGAGAGCATTGTGGGGTTATTGGTCTTTAAATATGTGCTCTTCTCAGAATTTTTCAGGTGACTTTTACTTTTCTGCTGGTTCCTTTATAAATCATACTTTGCCAATTATTTCTGTTCTATGTAGTTTATGGGATTGACAAGTTGGAATAACCAAAATTTTGAAGAGTTATTAGAAGGCTGGCATAAATTGAGGAAGATTGCAAAAGAGTATTTATATTAATTCTCATTGTTAAAGTAAAATAATAATATAGAACGTAGTATCTGGGAAGATTGCAGGTGCATACAAAGATTTTAACAATAGATGTCAAAGTGGGGGAGATTATTAATGTTATTTATGATTTTTCTTTTATGAGTTTCTGTTACTTTTTGATAAGAAAAAAACAAAGAAATATAATAAAAGATGCAATGAAAAGTATTAAAAGGATTCTACTGTGGGTTATTTGTTGTGTCCCAACTAATATTTTGCTGTAGGATAATAAGGTTCTTTCCTGTTATAATTCTTAATGACTAGAGAATCAGTCATTGGCTAAAAATCATTGTGAACTAAAAAAGAAAATAAAAAACTTGAAATTATGTAAAAATAGACAAAATTATTAAGAATGCACTATGATTTTTATATTATATTCCATAGGACACCAATATTACCAGTACTGTGCTTGAAAAATGAGAGACTGGGATTTTTTTTTTGTTTTAACCAATCCTCATTTTGAGTAAAGTGTAGTGATGCTCCGTTTGTATTTGAACAAACTGTCATTCATGAATTAGACAAAGGCAAACAGAGGGCAGCTTTGGCCTCATGGCTACCATCACAGGTTCTGTGGTCAGACTCTCAGGTTTGTGCCCAACACAACCAGTCATTATCCTTTGGACCTTGGGAGACCTAAAATTAAATATATACATATCTCAATTTTCATCTTCAGAACAGTGCTGATAATAAAATTTTTCCTCTCATGAGATTGTTGTTGTGAGGGGAAAATAATGAGCATAAAGCACCTAACCATGTTTGTCATACAGTAAATTCCCAACAAATGGTGACTGTTCTTGGTGACTGCTATTCCCCTTCAAATTACTCTTGAACAATCTGAAATCCCCGCGTTGGCACTCTTCCACTCTGGACGGTTGCTGCTGCCTTCTGAGGTACTGGCTCCCTGCACAGACTTCCAGCTTCCCTTGTGCTTGGTGTGTTCTAAGGGACAAACTCAAGCTGGAGTCAGAGAATGTTTATTTACTTGTCTCTGCAGACCCAGGGAAGCCTCCCCCAGCTCTTCCAGGAAACTTGTCCAGCCGCTTTGCCCCAGAGGGTGCTGCATGTGGGGCTGCTGTAGCACAGCACCTCTGGACTGTGGTGGGCTGTAATGTCTGTTTCGCCAATTGGGCTGGGAGCTCTCGAGGCAGGGACTGTGGTGTATGTACAATGCCTTCTTAGTGCCTGGTAGAGTCTCCCTTAAAGAGGTGCTTATTAAATGGCAAATGAGTGGCAGGCTTGCTCAGGCATATATGCGTTTTCTGGTTTCTTTGTGCTATTTTATGTAAAATGAAAATCAGGTTTTAACAAAATGTTAAAAATATTCATATAATTGTCTTTCCAGTTCTGTAAATGTGGCAAATTTAGGTTTCTCTGAGCAGTTACCAATAGAAATAAAAATGCATGGACTTCATTTCTTTTCTCTGAGTTAATGCTTCAGTTAATATTATGCTCACTAAAAGAGAATATAGTCTATTTAAAACTATAGCATTTATTTAACTTTTTCCTATTAAAGCTGTGAGAGTTTTGATATAAATAATTGCCTAATGGAAAGGAAGGGAGGGAGAGAATGAGGGAGGGAGGGGAAGGAAGGAAGGGCTTCTGCCTGAGAACACATGGCTTTCTTTCTCACAGAATCCCACATAACCTCATACTTCTCCCAAACATTGTGCTCTGGAGGTTTCTTCTGATAAGAGTTGTCAATGGGTGGGCATTTAGTTAGCTTCTGCACTGTGTTAGAATTTACTTGACAACCTCTAAGATCACTCCAAATTTAAAAATTCTACCATTTATAACAGATTAAGGACTTCCAGGCTCTGAAAAGGACAAGGGTGAAATGAGTCTCAGAGAGACCGCCAGGAAAAGAGAAGTCACACTAGGTACTACAACAGAGAGAATGCAATATCAGGAACTGGTTAAATAAGTGATAGAGAATTGTTAACCTGAAGGTAAAACAGAGATAGCAATTTTAGAAAGTAGCTCCCTTGCTTAGGGCTGCAGGGCAAGGGAAGTCATGGGTGTTTTCTGAACCTGGCGGCTTGGAAGATGGGCTCTGAGAACCGCAGACCTCAGAAGAAAGGGTGCTGTTCGGCTCATGACAAAACTTCAGCCTGATAAGGCTGATTGCAGTCATGTCCAGAATAACAACTCTAGAGTGGTACCCACTGCCATTGATGCTGCTAGGGTTGAGTTCCACTACTGGGGCCACACTGAAAGAGGAGCTAGCCAACAGAAAGAGCCAATCCCTTCTGTCCTGTTCTGTGTTCAAGTCTTGCTTTAGTGGCCAGTATTGACAGATCCCAACATCTAGCAAAGGAGAAATGTAGTTTGCAGTTTCCCAGAGCTAGCATTAAAGAGCAGAGTATAGAAGGCTGAATTTGGTGCTGACACATCAAAAGACGATAGCTTAATAAAAGATAATTCTGGAATCATGCTTCCTAAAATCTTAGGTAGTTGCATTCTGTAGGGGAGAACAAAACACACTTTAATATCACTGAGATCTGGCAGAAAAGTAACTGAATAAGCAACATGCAAATGAGAGGGAGACCTTGGGAAAAGGTTAATTTTATATCCTTGGCATGGTTTTGGTAGCCAGTAGAAAGGGACTCAAGTGGAAGATATCAGACTTTGGAAAATTAAAATGTTAATATGACACAAGCTGTATGTTACCAATCTACATAAGAAAAGTACAGCAGAATCTTGTTCTTTCCCCAGAGACGTAAAGCAGCCTTAAACCCCACTAGGAAGACATATGGAATACTGCTTAGGAGCAGAGTCTCGGAGCCAAGGGAGCCTGGAGTTAAATGCTGTTGCTTACTAGCTCTGTGACCTTGTGCAATGCTCTTTACTTTCCTGGGCCTGAGTTTCCTAATAATTAAAATTGAGACACAAGACTGCCTTCCCCCCAGTATAATCCAAATAGGATAATTGTGAGGAATAAATAAAATATGCACTTAAAGTGCTTAATACACTTGTTTGGCCCATAGTAAGCATCCAAAGCATGGTGACCATTACCAGTGCATTGGCCTCATCCCAGCTGACCTTCAACTTGTCCTTGCTATACTTTCTTCAAATATTAAGAAATTGTGGGTATAGGACTTTTTTATGGAAGTCAGTGTGTCCGTGATATTTCTAGATCTAAAGTGGTTAAGTTTATTCTTGTTCTGTGCCTGTATCTTTGAAAGCCCCAACTTCCCCCTAAACTTTCATATTACAAAAGAATAGTCCAGATTCCTTTGAGTAACTATTAACTATCTTTTCACTCAAGGTCCAAAGAATTCCTATACCTCCCCCTCTAGCTGGTCCAAAATTTTCCATCAGGTCCTGGGTAGCTTCTTCAGTTGGACAGATGCTCCTGGCCCCAGATCAAGCTTGCATTAAACCAAATTAACTCATCATACAAATTATGAATTAAACCTAAGTTAGAACAAAGCGAAATAGATTAACCCAAGCTGATCTTCACTTTAAAGGAGTGCTACTGGGAGCATTTCTATGTTTCTCTGCTGATGAGCATTAGCAATCTTCATTTTTTTTCTATTTTGTCTACCCAAATTTGAATGATTCTGTTTTCTTTACAAAAGGGTTGAATGTGGGGAAAATGAGCAATTTGGATAAAATGAGCTTTTTGGCACTTGTCTCTATTGCCAAGATTGAAGAAAAAAAAATTATACCCTGCTTATGAAATAAATGGTGAAAATATATTATAGAAAACTCTGTGAAGTCAGAACCAACTAAAAATCTGATAAGAAAAATCTAGAATAGAAATATATATGTGTGTGTGTGTGTGTGTGTGTGCGTGTATTTTTTTTAATGAAGAGGACTGAAGCAAAAATACATTTGGCCCATCTGGCATTGTTCCACAGAAAATGCTGTGTGGTTTACTCAAATTAAATTTGCAGACACAATGAGATAATGGATACCCCTGGTTTAATTTGTATCCACAATCTAGTAAGATTATGCCACACTGGATTCTTGCTTATTTTCTCTTATCCTAGCTAAGTATCCACGATAATCCTCCTTTGGAGCGTGGCCATTCTATTGTGGGCAGTTGCAGTTGGTTAGAGAGATGCTTGAAGTGTTCTCTGTTTTCTTGGAGTCGCAATGACTCTTAACACGCACTCTCTTTGAGCAACGATAGCTGAAGCTATAAACGGGAGGCGTAAATCATGTCTCCAGAAGTGGGGAGTGTTCACATCTCAACACCACTGCCGGCCGATGGCTCAGCTCATGATTTCAGAGCAAGGTTTTCCATGCTTGGCAATTATATGTTCATTTTTTTAAGGATTTGCAATGGAAAAATAATGAAAAGATGATGAGGTGGTAAATGCTTTGGGATGAAAATTTAGATTCCATGGATTTTTTCCAAAGTTATTATCAATTGTTTGTTTTTCTGCAATTTCGCTTAGTCCTCCATCTTAAGTCACATTCACAGAGCCTTTTTCAGCTCACAACACACTCTCATTTCAACATTTGAAAATCAGACTATTTAAGGAAGGAGTTACTGTTATTCCTCACTTATGGATGAGGAAATTGAGGCTCAGAGAGAGAAAATAATTTCTTGACCAAGGTCACACAGCTAGCAAGAGGCAGAGCTGGGATTGAAGCCCAGGTTGATCTGATGTCAAAACAGACATCTTTTTCTAGCTATCCATATTGTCACTACTCCTACTTTCTATCTCCTTGTTAACCTCAGGAAGCCTCCTGAAAAAATTTTGATGCTTGGAAAGATTTTGTAGTTTCATCTCATAAGCACTTGGCAGGCCGGGACTAGTTCTTGTTCCTCTCTGCATCTGTAAGGCCTAGTGCAGGGCTGGTAACAGAGTATCCATTCATTAAAACACCAATTGAGGGACTGATTTCTCTATTTAACCTGCACTCATTGAGCCCTACTGGAGGGGAAAGCAGGAAACAGAGATTTAGAAAAACTAGTCCCTGGGACCCGCAGCAGAAGGCAGAGGGGGAAAGGGAGGGGCAAAGAGTTGAGGCTACAGATTAGGGTCCAAAGTGCAGAGGCTCCAGAGAGGACAATCATGTCATACAATTGCTGTGAAACCCACCCAAGTTCTGGTCGACCTCGGAGAGGTCTTTGTGGGACTAGGATGAGAAGAGTAGGCCTGAGGTCACCAGGAGCAGATTGCCTGGAAAATTCTGCCTGGTACAGAATTTTCCTGGATATCAGCAGGAAAATCAGCTGGACCCAGAGAGAGTACAGGTTCTTAAAAGGAATTTGTTCTACTCTCACACTGTTAAATTTTAAACCTTTAAGATAGAAACCTAAACAAAATTCACCAGACAATGGAATCATCTTTGAAACAACACTAACCAGCATGTATTGCATGAATTTTGAGCCTGACAATAATCTTATGAAATAGTTACTCTTACTTCTCCTTTTACAGATGAGTAAGATTAAGCTCAGAGAAGCTAATTAACCTTCCCAAAGTCACAAAGCAATACCCTTTCTGAGCATTTTTCACTTCTGTAAAATAGAGCATTATAATATCTCCTTCGGGATTGGGGTCAGGATAAAAAGAGAAATTGTAGATGAAAGAATGGAGTCTAGCAAATAGCATATCATAGGTCTTCGCTCTGTTATTTAAAGCAAAAACACAGATGAGGTTTGGATGCAGGTAGTTGAGGACTCAACTTTTATAGTCAGAGACAGAGGTTTAAACTTTTTGCTCTGACACTTTCATCTGTGATGGTCATTATAGTTCTCTAAGCTGCCCCTGCTTCCTCAACTCTTTATGCTAATAACAATAATAGAATATGCCTCATAGGTCTACTGTGAGGCTTCAGTGAGGCTAAGCATTGTGGGAGGCAAAATTTTCCAGTGGCCCCTTAATCTCTACACCTGGTGTTATGCCCTTGTGTGAGCCACTCCCCTGAAGTGCAGCAGGACCGGTCACATGCTTCTAGCCAATAAAATATGGCAAAGGTGATGGGCTGTCACTCCCATGATTGTATTCCCATATACAAGACTGTTTTAGCAGAGTAGAGAGAGAGATCCTCCTGCCAGTTTTAAGAAGCAAACAGCCATGGTGTGAACTCTCTATGGAGGGGACCACATGCAGGGAATTGTGTGCAGCTTCTAGGAGCTGAGGGCAGATTCCAGATGACAGCCAGTAAGAAGTGGGGCCCTCAGTCATAGGAATGCACAACTACCTGAGTTCTGCCAACTCCCTGAGTGCATGGAGAAGCAAATTCTTCCCTAGTTGAGCCTCCAGATGAGAACACAGCATGGCTGACATCTTGATTGCAGCTATTTGAGACCCTGAGCAGTGGATCCAGGTTGGACTCCTGACCCATAGAAACTATAAGATAGCAATGTGTGTTGTTTTAAGCTGCTAAATTGTGGTAATTTGTTACACAGCAAAGATAACTAACACATGCATGTAAACAAAGCACTTGACACAGAGCCTGAAATGTGTTAAGCCTTCAAAAATTATCAGCTGTATCTTCTACATAAGTCACTCTATAAACAAATGTTAATAGATATTTTGCTTACATATAATATATTTCTACAAAAGTCTACTTGAATGCAGTTATATGGATTCATGATGTCTATGTAGTTAAGATTCTTTAGGAATTTCAATAGCTAACTTCTCCTGCATAAGGTCTAGAGTTACAGAATTCTATTAGAGGCCCTATGCAGCTGTATTGTAACAAGGTCTCAGAAAGACCGTGGGTGTATAAGATTCAGCTGTGCACCTAAAATATCAAAGGCCTCCAAATAAGGAGGGACTCTATGGAGTTGGTGGGTGGAAACAGACTTTATATAATAAGCCCTGTCATTTCTTTTCAGCTTTCATAACATTATTAAATTAAATGACAATTTTGGCAGATTGAATAATAGTAGCAGACATTTGGTTTAACAGCCATGATACAATATGCACGTGTTCTTAAAAGCCTCCAACAACCAGTTGGAATTGAGTCTGCAATGAATTCTTAAACATGTATATTATAACCTGCTTGGTGGGTTATTAGAGAATAAGACTGGCTTTACCTGGCAATTATTCAACGAATGCAAATAGAATACCTTCTGAATGGAGACTGCTCCTTCTCTAAGGCCGTTGATGTTTGGGGGTTTCTCCCTCAGACTCCAAAGATCCTTAGAGAAGCTAATGAACCGATAATGAACACACATATTGAGAGGGTCACTGAACCACAAGTGGAAGAGAAATCTCCTATTTTGCCACACTGAGAGTCCTCCATGACCATTACGCTGCAAGGGGTCACCCTCCTCAACCACATCCAGGCTTGCATTTTTCTGTATAGCAACCCTGAAAGAAGATTTGTTATTAATTGAGTCATTCCTTCAATAAATTAATTATGGATACTAACCATATTGCAGTAAAAATGAGCACAGAGAAATCTAAAGAAGTTTAGTGCCTTGACTGATGTCATACACTTAGAAAGCAGAGGAGTTAGGACTCAAACCCATGGCCCAGGAATGTTGGGATGGTTCTGGGAGGTCTTCTGGCCATATCACCACATTGTATCTCTCACAATAGTGTAAGATAATGAATTCAAGGGGAGCAACGTTTGGTAAGAAAGAATTAGTTCCAGTAGACAAATGATGCCTTATTGCTCTGAATGGTTTTTCCTAGTACTCCAATTGTAGAGCATGTACAGAAGTAAGCCCCAGCCCCAGTATTAAATTATCACTTAATGACCCCAGACGTGCAACAGGGAGGCATCTAACCAGTTATTGTCCAGCCTTCTCTAGATTGACTATTAGCTTATGTTGTAATTTTTGCTTCTAAATTCTGCCGGTCTACTTTGGACCCCTGTTCTCCAAATATGACTTTTCAGAAAACTATTGGGATGGAATCAAAACACCCACACCCCAATTTCAAGGTCATTCTACATTCAGTACTTGTATCCAAATATATTGGCCATTAATTCATTTATTCAACAAATATTGACTTGGAGGCTCAATCAGGATGGAATTGATTTCCACTGGGCAAGGATAACTTGCAATCACTTCCCCTTGTGTTGCATCTCTCATCTCTGGTCCTCAGTCTTTGTTATAAATTAGTTCTAATTTCTGTTGCAGTCCCTTAGCAAACACACATTCTGCTATTTCTAGGTCTTGTACAGGGGTTGACACATATGGCTACAGTACCAATTGAACCATCACAGAGAAGAATAATCCTAAAAGTCAAGACTCTAGAAACCATGGCATGCAAAGGTTGCTATGTTGAAGAGTAGCTAAGAACATGGGCTCTGCAGCCAGACTGGGTGGATTTGACATTTGACTGTGTCCCTCACTAGCTGCACCCACGTGAAGTCAGGCAAGTTACCTAATCTCTCTGTAAAGGGAGTATAATAATAGGAATTACGTCACAGAGCTATTAGGAGAATAACAAGAGCTAATTTTAGTAAAGAGCTTAGAACAGTAACCCACATTTGGTAACCACTCAATAAATGCTTGCTACTGTCATTATAAAGAATAGTAAATATTCCCACCCAAACTCCATTCTCTTTGCATAGCATGTGCATTAACTTTACCCTGTATATTTGAAAGAATTGTTTTATAAGCCATATCTGGTGCCTTTTGGGGAAGTAATTCCAAAGTTGTTGTCATGAACATGGATTACTATTTTATAACCAGGGTAGGAAGCAAATGTTATTTTTAAAACTAAGATTTATAAAATGCATTGGTTTTCTTATTCTGACTCCTTCTCCTCATCATCCTAAAGAACATTTGCTGATTCCTTTGTGTGTTCCAGGACCTGTTAAACTCTCTTTCCACTCTGGTTCCTCTTCCCTGGTTCTTGAACCAAGCTGCCAGGTTTTCATTCTGGTTCTTCTCCATCTTGTATGTGACAACTTGGAGATGTACTTAGCTCTCTGTGCATCAGTGCACCACCCCCCCAAGATGGGGATATTATTTGCACCAACCTTTTAGGGTTGTTGGACCAGCATAGTGCTTGACACACAGTGAGTAAGCTCCTGATAAATTTTAGCTACTGTTATTACTCAGAGAAACCAGGACAATTTCTAACACTGTAGGTGTTCAATTTAGACTTGTTGAATTTATGTTCTATGAGTAGCAGGAGCAAGGAATCAGAAAGGGTGGATTGAGAAAAAATGCAAAGAGTTCCACGAAGCTAAAGCATGTGTTGTGCCAGTCAAAAAAAAATTCCATTTCCCTCTTCCAGATGTCAAAGCACTCTCACTCCCAGGCTTTACCGGAAGGCTGGGGGCCTCCTCAGTTCACTTGGCGAGTAAATCCAATAAGCCACTTTAATTTGGAAAATTCCATTCAAGTTCCTGGTCTCTGGCTCTCCACATGTGCCCATGGGCTTTTCTGACAGCCTTGAATCCCACATGTTGAGGACGGAGAGAGGAGGGAATAGGGGAAAAAAAGTAGAGGAAAGGTCAGAAATTTAAACTGAATTGTTTGGTAATAGAAAGTCCCTGTCAAGTCTCTTTAATTCTTTATTTGGATTCCATTGAGTGTGGTCCAAGAAGGAAAAAGGAAAGGTTAAATCTCCCTATCAGATATGGAAAAGGAGCTCAGCCAAGCAGCTTAAGGGACAGATTAACTCACCTGCATTTCTCAAGTGTAAATATATAGGATGGACTCCTCTTCGGAGGCTGAGGCACCCCTGGCCTCCAGGAGGGGGCTGTGGGGGGAAATTGGCCCACTAGACAATTGCTAGATCCTGAAGGAAATGCAACACATGGCCTCTGCCTAAGGATGGAACCAGGCTTCAGCTCTTTCACCCTAACTTCTTGGGGTTAGTCTCAGGATCCATTGAGAATGTGATAAAACTTTGCATCATCCTCCCAGAAAAATACTCACCTAGGCACAGATGATGTCAAAGAGGTTTGTGGACTTTATGCGTCTCACTCACAGACTCTGAATCCCAAGTTGAGAATTGCTTCCATATATCATGTGATATAGCCCCTTTGAGACTTGTTTGCTAAACATGCTTCTTCCTGGCAGGCATGCTTGCCAAACACTTTTTGTAACTAAGATCAGATCCAAAATTCAAAATATGTTTGTCAGTGGCCTGATGAGTCTGTGTTCAATTCAACAAAACAGCCATGTTTAATGGGAAAAAAAAATCCCTTGTTCCTTTAGTAAATACTGGGTTCTGCTTTTAGCCCCAGCAACCCAGAGCTGTGTGATGTGGGGAAAGTCACCTAGCCTTTCAGAGTTTTAACATCGTCATGAATAAAATGGGGATTTACTAGTCAGCTGCCAACCTCCTCAGGTTTTTGTCAGGTTATACAATTTTTTTGTATGCCAAAGTGATTTTCCAGTGGTATAAAGGAATATACAAACATGGAAGGTTAGCGACAGCTTTGATATGCCAGACATGGAAGATGCTGAGATGAGGTGGACATGGGTACTTCCCAGCCTTAATGAATTCACACAGAATGAGGAGACAGACAAGGGACTCAATAACCACCGGCCCCCTGATAAAGAATTGATAAAGGCTCATGACACCTAAGAGGAGAGATAGCTATCCCTTCTGAGAGGATTGGGAAAAGCTTCTAGAGGGAGTAAAATATCTCCCTCAGTAAGAATAGGGCAGTAAGATAGCCAGCTGAAAAATGTAAGGATAGGCTATTTCAGACAGAAGAATCAGCCTGTTCAGAAACAAAGAGGAAAAAAAAATAGATGCCAAGTATCTCAAGTCAGGCTGCTGGTATGTCATGTTGGCACAAGTACTTAAAAGTGTTGCTGGGAATCTTGGGTTAAACACAAACAGTTAGAGGATGATTCAAGGCAAGGAGAATGGGGCTGAAGAGGAAGTGGCTTCTAAGCCAATCCCTTCTTGGGTCTCATCACTGCCCTAGAGAAAAGCAGAGGTTGGCTATTAAGAGCACTCATTTTTTTCTGTCTCTCAGGTCTCCCAACACTGATGCTCCCAGCTTCCATGACTCCATTGAGGGGAGATGCTACAAATGGCCACACTTTTCCTCACATTTCAGAGTCTTCCACCTTTCTTTGAGCTTGTTCCCAAAATTATGAATTAGGGGAAGTACTTACTTCTTTGGAATATTGGGGACTCTGCCCCTAAGTGAGGGAGTATTATAGGGCAACTTGTGTTCCTCTAAAAGTTATCCTCAAGTCCTAGTCCCCAGTCCATGGATGTGACCATATTTGGAAATAGGGTCTTTGAAGATTTGATTGTTTAAGATTCAGCCAAGGTGTATTAGGGTGGGCTCCAATCCAATATGACTGGTGTCCTTATAAGAAGAGAGGCATTTGGACACAGGGACAGACAGATATGAGAGAAGGTCATATGGAGACTGAAGCAGAGATTGGGGTGATGCAGCAGCAAGTCAAGGATCTCCAGGATTTTTGGCAAACATCGGAAGCTAGAAGAGGCAAGGAAGGATTCTCCCCTACAGATATTAGAGGGAGCATGGCCCTGCTGTCACCTTGATTTCAGACCTCTGATCTCCAGAACTGTGAGGTGATACATTTCTGTTGTCTTAATTCACCAAGTCTGTGGCACTTTGTTACAGTAGCCTTAGGGAACTAAGACTGAGACCCAGGATGGATTTCAAGGAAAACGGCTTTTCTCTCCTCACAGAGGAAGCCAGTCCAGCACTCAGTTTAAAGAACATCCTCTATGTGGAAGGCATGGCCTTACCAGCATCTTCATTTTGGACTTCTACTCTCCAAAACTGTGAGCCAAAAAAGTTCTGTTGTTTAAGCCAACCAGTGTGTGATATTTGTCATAGCAGCCCTGGCAAACTAAGACAGATAGAAAGTCACTAACCTCTTCTGGAGGTTGAGAGTATCCAGAAAAAGGGAGATGGGATTCTCTCTTGACTAGCAAAGGGCTACACATTTACTTTCATGTTCCTACAAACTGAATTTATTCATTAAACATCATTTTCAATGATATGATATTTTCTACTACAGCTGAGCTGTGCTTAGAAATGCAACTGCTTTTATTTCCTAGAATTAATCCCATTTTGTTCACTAGCCCAGATTCCTAGTCATATGAGAGAAAAATAAAATATAAACTTGTGAATTAAGCTGTTTTTCTTCTATTTAAATAGTCCACTTTGGGTCATTTCTTTGGGTCCTTTTGGGTAAAGACTCATTCCTTTAGGGGAGGATGTTGAATTTGATGGAACTGGTGTGACTGGATTCTCGGGGCACTTGCCAAGAGATGTGACCTCCAGAGGATGTGCAGTTCATCTTGCCAGGTTCCTGGCATCAGATTTTTTACCTCACTGTATCTATTGCTGAAATTTCTGCAGCTGCTTTAACCCATAGCATGACATTTCTGGCTGAACAATGCTCAGAGATTACACAGGAGGCTCAGTCTTCCCCCTGTCAACTGGACACTCCACCTCAATTCCTACCAGCCCCTGCTAACCACATCCTCAAGCCACCAGAGAAAATTCTGGAGCACTCTTGATTTGTTCTGTTCAGGTCCCCAGTATTAGCTATGAGACTAAATCTTTTCAAGACTCACCACCTCTTAACAGGCAGGTTGACTCTCAGTTGTATTTCCCATAATGTGAAGTGGGAGTGCTGGCATCTCTTCCCATTAGGCACTCAGGAAACCAGGGAACCTCTGCCTTATCTCATCTCTGCTGACCTACACCCCATACACTTCAATTTCTATACTGTTACAACCTTCTTATGATTTGGGCACTACTCTATGAAAGTGAAAATAAATATATACCTCTCAGACTAATGCTAACAATTCCTTCATCCCATAAGCTCTGGAGTCTCAGTCCTAGTGTGAGGTGAGACCAGGGGATTCATGTCTTAGGCTTTGCTTCCTTCTTTCACTCCTTCTGTATCCCCTTACAGTACCAGAAGAAATGAACCTATCTCCTATCTATCTGCTATAAAGGTTTTCTTTGTCCTGTCTTTCTTACTCAATCTGTGGTTAGTAGTTAAATTCATTTACATGTGTTCCCATTTCTTTATTTTAATATATGAAGTGAAGATTTTAGAACTTCCTCTTTAAGATGCCTGGCTTTGAAAAAATATTGTATCACTATGGCTTCAATAACAACTATAAAAATCTCATTTGACATCCAAATATTAAGAATAATTTTCTATTCTAGGTGGTATCTGACCTCCCCTTGAAATACTGAAATCCATTGCTTCCTTCCAGGGTGGCTAAGCACATGGGTAATGCCATTCTTAAAGGAAAGAACATGTAATTACTTAATATTAATATTAATATTAATATTACTTAATATTTCAAACATCTTCTCCCTATTATAGAACCAATAAATATTAGTGTCTATTATTTTCATTATTGTTGTTCTTGTCTGTCTCCTGTACCCTTAGTTTTACTTCATGCTAATAAATTTCCTGTTCTTTAATGTAGTTCCAGAACCTTCTGACAGGCCTGCCCATATTTGACTCCCAGCAAGTATAGAAGGAAGAAAAGAAGGAAACAAAGGAGAGGGGGAGAGAGAAAGAAGGAAAGACGGGAAGAAGAAGAAAGGAACTATAGAAGGGCGGGAGGAAGGGAGGGAAGGAGGGAGGAAACGTGAAATGAAGAGAGGGCAGGAAGGAGGGAGACAGAAGGAGAAAGTAACACTATATAACCACAATAACAGGAAATGCCAGATGGAGTAGAACAAGTGACCGCTGAAGTGCCAAGTGAGAACTTTAGCTCTGCAGACTGTGGGCACTACTTTTAACCCCTGCTGTCTCATTGTCCAGGGCTGCATGGTCACCAGTTCCTTACTGAGATCACCGGGCAGCACCCACCCAGAGGGCCAGCCCTACCCCAAGCCCTAGACCAGATCCTTCTGATGCAGGCAAGATCTATTAACTTCATGATCCCCTCCCAGGGAGACTCAGTGTAGTCACTAGTCAGACTGGAGTCCATGATTACTTACCGATAAGTTGCTTCCTAATTCTCCTTCATTGCTTATCACAGGACACTTAGCCAGGATCAGCCACTGGACACCCATGTCAGGCCAAGGTTCAGTTCTCTTCAGCCAGCAGGTTGGCCAAGGCCCAGTCTCTGCTTTCACATTAGAATTACTACTATGTATTGAATGTCTCCCAGGGGCCAAACCAGCTATACTTTCCTTCATTTATTCTCACAGAAACTCTATATACTAGATTTGTTCCTCCATTTTACAAAACAGGAAATAGATTCTCAATAAAGGAAATTACTTTTGCAAAATAGTTTCTTATGCTTCTGCATTAAGAACCATGATCTAAACAACACAACCCTGATTAATTGAATTCCAGAGCCAGGGCTCATTCTATTACCCTCTCCTGCTCTCTCTTTAGCTTGAAGTTCCAAATTCCCCTCTAGATCAGAAGTCCTATACCTCACCTACCCAGGTATTTGTGGCCTGGACCACATCTCCCCTTGCTTGAGAACTCTGGTAGGAATTTCCTGGGACTGGGCTCTACCACCCATTGGCTTGTCTTGGATGCCTAGTATCCACCTGTTGATTAGTTTAACCCTACATGAAATTGTTGCTAATGATGCCCCTCTCCCCAAAATGACTTCTCTAGCCAGGTCAGCCCCAGCTTCCCCAACCCCACTCACAGTGAGTAGCTTAAGGACTATTCCAATATCTCTGTCATGGAGCTGACCTGGATGGAACAGCCAGCCTTGAGTTCTCACATTAGTTATTGCAAAGACAGGACACCTTTCTCTGGTATAATCTGCTCATGAAATCCTTTATAACTCATGATGACCTTAGTTTTGAAAATCACATGGAATTTTTCAGGCAAGAAGAGAAAACTATAGGGAAATGTGACTTACGTAATACCAGGACAATATTCTACCCAAAGCCATTTCCAGGAGGATTTTGAACTGTTCTTTTGTTGCTGCTTCTGTGCACATTGACCTTCCAATCACTCTGAATATTCAAATAATCTGGAATTCCTTAGGCAAACAGGGCCCTATTGGGAAGACAAAAGGGAGCCCACTCTGGTTCCAAAATATCTTTCCCCAAATTCATACACTTTATAAAGACGGAATTCACCAAGCCTATAGTAACTTTTACTTTGTGCCAGGCACAGATTTAAGTGTTGTGGGGGTTCTAAAGACAAGGAAGATTATTGTCTTTGGGGGGTTCATGTCTTGTAAGGAGAATGACACATGAAAATTAAGCATAATTAAGTCAAACACAAGCACAGTGGGAAATGTTATAATGAGCCCACAAGTGCTCACTGTAGGAGGGACAAAAGAAGAAGTTGCACATAAGAGAAGGAAAATTGATTCTACCCAAAAGAATCAAGATGAGCTTTTTGGAGGAAAAGGCATTTGAACAATACCTGGAGGATTGGTTATGGTTGTGCCGAGTAGTAAAGGGGCATGGGATTAGGGATGGCAAACATGGGCTACGGAACAGTGCCAAGAAATTTGATGTCATAGATTGTATCTGACCAGTAACTCTCAGCGTCTTCCATTTCCATGCATGCCAGATCAAATCTCAAGATTCTAACCACCCACTGGTTAGTTCTTCTTTCCTATGAAACAAGACAAGATTCCTGGGAATTAAGTTCCTCTGGGACCATCGCTTAAAAAATGATTAATAAAAATTAGTGGATAAAACACTTAGCTCCCTGTTTTAGTTTGCCAAAGGGCTGCTGATGCAAAGTACTAGAAATGGGTTGGCTTTCATAAAGGGGATTTATTTGGGGTAAAAGTTTACAGTTCAGACGCTGTAAAATATCCAAATTAAGGCATCATCAGAGGTGCTTTCTCACTAAAGTTAGCTGCCACAATTTGAAGCAAAATGCCCACTGATCTCTGCCAAGGTTTAAGCTCAGCTGAGGACAACCAGGCATAAAATTTTTCTTTTTTCCAGTCCTCCTCTATCAGTCTTGGTTGCTCTACATTCTTCCTGAGTTCAGCTACAATCTATTGGGTATGTGGTTTGTCTCTCCCTAGGCCTCAGCATCTTGAGCCTCTCAGGGGTTCCTCTTCTTGCAGTTCAGCTGAGGGCAAAACTGGAGATTTTTCCTCACATGGTAGCATTAAATATAGCAGCTTCCTTTTTCTTTGTGTCTGCCTCCATTTTTATCAGACCCAGCAAGAGGGCAGAGACTCAACCTGAGACATGCCTCACTGATGTAGTCCAATTGAAAGGGCCTCACGCACACAGGAATGGATTAGCTCACAAGTATAATATTTCTTTTTTTGGGATTCATAAAACAGCTTCATATTGCCTCACTCCCTTCCCCCTCAGGCAGGATAATACCAAGGTGCTTGTCCACACTGTTTCCCAGAATTCTCCAGTAGGATACAAAGGACAGGGTTAACTGTCTTGATAATGTACCCTTTATTAACTTGCATTTTTCCTGTCTCATTTTCCTTACCCTTACCAAAATTTCCTGGAATTGCCTCCTTCAAAACCAACTTGAATTCAAATCCTTGCTCTAACAACTGCTTTTGAGAGAATCCAAATCAAGAGTATAGGAATGTGATGTGTAAAGGGGGAACCATTCTGTAATAACTTACCAAGCAGGGTAAATTTTGATCCTTGGCTGTTGAGGACCCTTAAAAGGATTTTGAACAAGAGAGTGACAGGGTCTGAAAAACACATTAGGTTTTAACAGTGAACCATTCTTCCAACTTGTTTAGAACATTTTGTTACTCTGTTTGGATAGTAATCAACCTACCTATTCCCATGATGTTCAACTGAAAAAGTCCTATCTATCACCATGAACATTTATAGACCTTTTGAATGTTGTAGACAGAAGAGGTCTACCTAATCATTTCCCTCTTGTTAACTATTCACTCTTTTTTTTTTTAGTATACTCATTCTTACTTAATATTTACATAAAATGAAATACACATATCTTAAGTGATGAGTTTTAACAAACATAAAAATATATACCTATTTAAACAAATCCTTATTGCTATAGAATATTAACCTTTATTCCATAAATTATACTCATAACCCTCATGTAATAAATCTGGTCTCTAATCCTACAAAGGCAACCAGTGTTCTGATTTTGTTTCTTATCACAGATAAGTTTTTCCTGTTCCATGTAGTTTATATCCATCAAATCATACTTTATTAACTCTGTTGGGTAAGGCTTCTTTCACTCTTCAGTATAAAAATGTTGTATATAGCAGTACCTAATTTTTTAAAAAAATATTTTAAAAGATGCTTAGATTACATAAATGTTAAACAAAAATTACAGGGATTCCCATGTTCCCCACCTCCCACACCTCCCATAACATCCCACATAAACATCTTTCATTAGTGTGGCACATCACCTGCAATGGATATACATATCCTGGGGCTTTGCCACTAAGCATGGACCATAGTTCACATTGTAGACCATACTCTCTCCCACACAGTTCTGCATGCTATATGCTGATGTAAAATGGCCTATATATGTCGTTGTAATGTCACTCAGGATAATTCCCAAGTCCCGAAAAAGCCCCCGCATTACAACCGCTTTTTCCTCTCCCTGTCCCCAAAGCATCCAGTGCCACTGGCTCCACATCAATATTGGAATTTCTTCCATTGCTTGAATCACAATATGTCTACAACAAAATGCCAGTAAGTCCACTCTAGTCCATAGCTCTTCCCCCAATCCTGAGGAGTCTGGGATGGTGATGTCCACTCCACCTCCAAGTGAGAAGGGGCTTATATCCCATGGATAAGATGGATGGGATTATCTTGCCTGCAGCTGCAGGCTGTCTCAATTCCCTGGGATGGCCATTGCCCATCATCATCTCCTCGCCAGGTGTCTTGGGTGAGTCCATTGAGCTGTAGAGAAGGAGTTGCAGCTCCACCGAGATTCCAGGCACAGCTGGCACATGGGAAGGCCAAAGGCTCCAGTCTCTGGAAGTACACCTACAATCTGCAGCACCACATATAGGTTTGAATAGAAGGGACTGATGGACCATGTGCAGGGAGGACTTATTTGAGTCCAACTCTGTCACTCTCAGGAGCACAGATTCCAAAGTATAGCCCACTGATAAGGCATGAATTTCTGGAGCTACCCCCCCCCCTCGCCTTATATAGGACCTGGGTGTCTCCAGAGCCCTCAGGAGCCCTTCTGTTTTGGATGATATCCACTTTGGTGTTCTATGAGATCCTATTGAGGTGTGCGTAAGCGTTATTTCTGGGATGACCTCCCAACTCTCTTTGAAGTCTCTTAGCCATATGAACTCATTTGTCTTTACCTTTACCCCCTTTTATTCAAGGTCTTTTTCCAGTCATATTGCCAGCTGGCACTTGGTATTAATCCCTCATTGCCAGGGAGGCTCATCCCCGGGAGTTATGTCCCACACTGGGGGGAAGGTAATGTATTCATATTCTGAGTTTGGCTTAGAGAGAGACCACATTTGAGCAACAAGGAGGCACCCCATAACAGTAGGCTAAGTTTCAATTACAAGAGCAGAGACTCATAGGACTAGTCATCAATAAGAAGAACCCATTAGTGGACCATCCTCTTTAACCCACATAAATCCAGCTCCCCAAGTGGTAAAATCTCTATGAAAAGTCATAATAAATGAATTGTTTGTCTGACTTCAGAAGGTCAGAAGAATCACATAGAGCTCTACTGAAGGAACCTCTGAAACTGTCTTTCTGAATGCAGAAAAGGCATGTAATCTCTCCATGCTTCAGTTTCTTGATGTGGAAAAGAAGATAATACCCTCTTTTTAAAGCAAATATTGAAAAAGGCATATATTTTAAGCAATTGGAATAAGAAATCTTCTGTAGGGTGAAGACAACTTTGTTGACAAAATAACTTGAATAAACTGACTGTGCGATAGAAGTCCAGCTTGTATTAGCGCTTCAATTCATTTGGTAAGAGGGAAGTGATTGTGCAAAAGTAAGGAAGACTTGAAGGATAGAGGGTCCTACAAGAGGGAAGAATGCAAGGAATGAGGAGTCCTGATTGCTGACAGGGTTAAGGAAAGAACTTAAGTGAGATTTGCAGTGTCTAATGGGTATTTATTGAGTTGTATGCTATGTGGTGTGTAAAGGAAGTTCTCTCCTTTGCCCCCTCTATGAAATATTCAGTAAAACAACACTATTCGTGAGTATGTATGATAATTTATATTTAAAACTTACTGTTTTCTAGATACTATACTAAATATCTTACATTTATTATCTCATTTTATTTCATTTAATTATCACAATACAATGAAGCAGTAGTAATGTTTTTATAGAAGCATATTTTTTTGTGGTAGATGCAAAATAATGTTGAGTCCTGCTTCAAGGATGATATGTAGGAAAAACAGATATGACCTGTGGTAGTTTGAATCATGTACCATAACTAAAAACATGTTCTTAATCTTAATCTACATTCCTGTGGGTGTGAACACATTTATAAATAGGACCATTGAAAATGTTATTATTAGTTAAGGTGTGAAGGCATTTGTAAATAAGAACTTTCAAGATCCTATTTAGGTGTGGCCAAATTGAATCAGGACAGGTCTCAATCCACCTTATAGGAAGCCTTATAAAGAGAATCTGGAAGACAGAAGGACACAGGAAGAGACTAAGGACTTCACCCTGTGATGAAATACTGCCATCACCAGAACACCACTGACACCAGGAGAAAGTGTGGCTGTGTTAACAATGTGATTTTGGACTCCTGATCTCTAAAACCATAAGCCAATAAATTCTTGTTGTTTAAGACAAGCCATTGTGTAGTATTTGTCATAGTGGCTCTGCCAAACTAAGTCATTGACTATAGGTATAGCTGATAATATGACTTATACTTTAACCTGTTTAGAGGATTAAAAGAGATAATTTAGGTAAAACACCAGGCTCACTTTCTTACTACTCATTGGTCTTAGTTCTACTACATGTAATCATCCAACTCCTCTTTCACCTGATTGTCTTTCAAATAGCTGAACTCAGTTATCTGGTATACCTAGTCTTCTATTCTCAAAGACAATTGTACCTCTTGCTCACAGGACAGTGGGCATAGGTATAGAAGGATGGATGACACTCATACATGCAGTTTGAGAGATGATATCCCGATAAAATAGTTTCACTATCAGTCACTGGGGCAGGAAACCACAAAAGGAATTCACTGACTGAGAGTAAACAGTCAACTGGTGATATAGCTTTAAAATACCCTGTAGAGTTTCAGGCCTTGTTAATTTGTAACTGGGTTATGGCAAACTTTGACATAAAGTATATGCAAAGATGGGACATCCAACAGAATGCAAAGAAAGCAAAACAGTGAGACTTGTGGTCATTTCCTGAAGAGGACTTTCATAATTTTTATTGCTTTCTCAAGTATGCGCCTAACTTGATCTTTTTCAAGTGATTGGAAAAGAATAAGATCCAGATATGTTCTTTGGCTGCCCAGAAAAGAATGTATAAGTGGCTCCACTCTGGAGAGAAAACCATTAAAGAAAGGAGTGGTGATTCATTTGCTGGGCTATAGAAATTTATAATTTTAACTGTGAGGGATTTGCTAACTTCATTTTTTGTTGTTGTTGTTGTTGTTTTAGAGAGGAGCAATTAAAAATCCCCAGAGGTCTTTCAGATTGAATTACTAAATGCAAAATTGCTCTGTAATTCAGTTTTATGGACTATAGAAAAAAAACATGCACAAATGAAAAGCAAAACAAAAAAACAAAGTTCTTTTAGGTATTTTCTGGGCCGTGCTGTGTGATTTTTTATATATATGGCAATTAATATGTAGTATTTTATAGCTTGTAAAGTTGAGTGAAATGAATGTTTATTGAGTATCTACATTTTTATAGACATATCACATACATAAATGGAATTTTCAACAGGTTCTGTTGAGTTCCATCTTGGTCTGAGGCTTTCCTCTCATGCTCTCACCTACCTCAAAGTGCCCATGATCCCCATATGGTCTGTTCATAAAGGTTACCCAGTGTCCAGAGTTGATTGTGTATGGTCCCCATGTGATGGATCTTTGAGGGAGTCCATATTTCAGGTCTACATTGCCCTTTCATCCACAGATAGAAATTTATACCCCATGTCACTTCAATAACTCTGCTCCCTCCATCCTTTTCTTTCTGCCCCTGCCATCCATCCCTCTGTCATTTCTCCCCCATATTCCAGCCCCATTCTAATCAAGATTTTGGAAAGTGATAAACTGATACTGGAAATATACATCTGTCTCCCATTTAGGTTAGTAATTTCCTTGAGTCTTATATTTTCCTTAGTGGTATGCTATGAGTACCTTCAGCGTATTAGTGAGAAGAGAGGTTATGTGAGATTCACAAGATATAACTTAACACTTTGCAATATAACCTGTCAAAAATGTACAATCTCACTTAATTTTCACACTATCATGCAAAATAGATGTTATTATCCTCATTTTACAGATTAGAATATTGAAACACAGCAACAATGGTGATGGTGGGCTTAAACTCTCATTCTCTTAATCAGGGCATTCACTTTTTCACTGCTTCACTACAATTTGACCCATAACCAATGCACCCTTACAGAGTGAACCAGTTTTAACTAAGGCTTTAAATATCTTTCTTCCCTTGTGGAAATATTAAAATTGTGAGAAGCAGGAATTGTTGGACCAGCCTAACCCCAAAACACAGTCATTTTCTCTTTGTGCCAAAATTCTAGCTCACTGTTGTCTCTGTACAGTAAAGGTTTATTTTAATCTAATACTAATAGTACCAAAAAAATCCAAAACATAGCTACTAAAACTAATAAATGAGTTCAGGAAGGTGGTGTAATACAAGATTAATATACAAACATCAGTAGTGCTTTTTCACACTACTAACGAGCAATCTGAAGAGGAAGTCAGGGAAAAAATTCCATTTACAATAGCAAATAAAAGAATGAAATATTTAGGACTTAACATAACCAAGGACATAAAGGGCCTGTATTCAAAAACTTACAGAACATTGCTAAAAGAAATCAAAGGTGACCTGAACAACTGGAAGGACATTCTGTGTCCATGGATTGGAAGACTAAATATTGCTAAGATGTTGATTCTAACTGAATCAATTTACAGATTCAACACAATCCCAATAATAATCCCAACAGCCTTTTCCACAGAAATGGAGAAGTAAATTATCAAATTTATTTGGAATGGTAAGGAACCCAAAAGAGCCAAAAATATCTTGAAAAAGAATGAATTTGGAGGACTCTCACTTCCTGACTTTTAAGCATATTACTTAGCTACAGTGGTACTTGCATATAGACATATTGACCAATGGAACTTAACTGAGAATTCAGAAATAGCCCCTCTCTCTGTGGTCAAGTGATTTTTGACAAGGAAGTCAAACCTACGCAGCTGGGTCAGAATAGTCTGTTAAAAAAATGATACTGAGAGAACTGGATAGCCACAGATCCAAGATCTTCTGGTAGATGGTTTCTTAAACCTTATACCCATAGGACAAGGAACAAAAGAAAAGAAAGACAAAATTAAACACTTTTGTCCTTCTAATGATTTTGTCAAGAAGGTGCAAAGGCTGTATACTCAATAGGAGAAAGTATTTGAAAACCATGTGTCCAATAAGGGTTTGATAGCCATGTCATATAAAGAGGTCATACAATTCAACAATGAAAAGACAAGCGACCCAATTGAAAATAGGCAAAAGACTTGAGTAGACATTTTTTTCAAAGAGGAAATACAAATGGCTAAAAAGCACATGAAAAGATGCTCAATATCACTAGCTACTAGGGAAATGCAGATCAAAAGTACTATGAGATATCATTTCAAACTGCGAGTCACTGAGTATATACTTTGGGTGGATTGTACAAGGCCAGGGACCATATAACACAGTGAACCCTATGGTGAATGATGGACTATGGCTAACACTACAAATACGAGAATGTTTTCTCATGAACTACAATTACAAAACTAATACATGGTGTTGATAATAGGATGATTTGTGAGAAAAATACACAAAATTTAAGATATGGACTATAGTTAGCAGTAATATTTTGACAATGTTCTTTCATCATTTGTAACAAATATTCCACAACAATTCAAGGTGTTGCTGGTGGGGTGATATATGGGAATCCTATATCATATGCATGATTTTTTTTTGTAAACTCACAGCTCCTCTAATAAAAAAAAGAAAGAAAGAAAAGTTTTTTCTTGATGGACTCCTTGAAATATTTCTTGGCTCTTTGTCACAGCATGATCTATTAGCCATCACCATTTTCTCCTGTGGCTCAAGGCATTGATTGCCACACTGACTTTGCTGTCAGTATGACGATTTTGTCCATGTTGCTTTGATGGTTAAGTGCTACCACCTGGCCTTTGCTACTCCAGAGCCAAATCATCTCCTTTCATACAAGTGAAACTGGGACCATGGGAACATCTCCCATGGTCAGCTGCGGCCTACAGAGGACAGCCACCATTATGCTTCTCCCTGTCCCTAGTGCATTCCTTAACACTTAGTGATGTGCACCTCTTTAATCACACATTTGAAAATGGAGTCACAAGACCAAATCTTCTTAAAAATTACAAATACTTAAAATACCAAATATGTATAGACTTCTTAATGCAGAATTATTACTTTATAATATTAATTCATAAATTTTATTCTTTTAAACACTACTATAATTGCAGTATATGTAGTACATCAGGGGCTTCACAATTTAAAAAAGGGCTAGTCTCATAATCCTTGACCCAATGCAATGCCACTCCTTGACCTACTCACCTAAGTCACCTGGCACTTATTGTGATTTGATTTTGCATTTTGGGGCTGCAAATGTAAGAAAACGTATTTTCCTGCCAACTCTGTAGATACAATATACGAAGTTAATGGGATCCTGCATTCTTTTTATGTGCTGCCTATAACTTACTGAAATGATAGCTAATTGAAGTTTGGATCTCACTCATGGCTTTACCTGATTATTGCTTAGAACATCAAGTGCTTCTCACTGACATCTACCACTGGAAATACAGACTTTTTCCACAACTGCCATGTTTGATTAGAGGTAAGGCTAATTCTCATTTATGCCATTTCCCCATAACAGCAGATTCCTAAGAGGACATATTCATAAATACATGTGTGTGCACACACAAACATTCTGCTATTTATAAACAAATTCTTATATTCTTCTCTTTCCCTCCCATCCTTCCACCATCCCTTCCTTTCTTCCTTCAAAACACTTAGCACTGAGGCTGACCCACTATAAGTACCCAGTAAATACTTCTTGACTGACTGATTTACTGGGCAAATTCCAATATCGATCAATATTTCCTTTTTGGTTTTCCCCCTTAAAAAAATCTCACAACTGAACATTTAAGCATCCAAAAGCAGCTTTGAAATTTCAGTTGTCAGTACAATCCTATCTCGACAACTTCATGCTATTTATAACCTGGGAAAGACTAAAATACAAAGCAGATTCTGTTAGATGGCTAATGGGACAAAAATTACAGTCACAGTGAAAACTTTAACTTAGAATCCCAGATTTGGAGATAATTAAAATCACAGCTTGAATGCTGCAGGAATTACTATTTGAATTTAATTTACTATTGTGTGTAATGTAAGGGCTGATTACTTTCCGCTCAGCATTTTCGACTCTGATGTAATTTCCTTTTTGTGAGTTAAATTTACTTAAGTGTCAATATTTTGCAATTCAAAGTACCAATTAACTTTATGTATTTTTTCCCTAATAATAGCAACATTCAACAAAATTGTAGATGTTCAGTTGTTCTGAAAATTTTGGACTTGAATTTTATTTTAGTAACATGTGTCTGTCACGATCAAGCAAACTCAGAGCGTTCCTTAGACCAAAAGCTTTAATTAGCAAGTGAGTCCTTCACAATGTTGGTTTTACTCTTGAATGCTTCCTCCAATTTATCTGAGAAAGCAATGTGGACACTCAAAAGAACATGGGGTCTAGAGAACACTGGATTTGGAACCAAGCTGTCTGTATGATATTGGGCAAGGTATTTTAACCTTTCTTAGTATCTCCAAAATAATGATAATAATAATAATATAATAATAATACTTATTGAGTGCTTTCTATGTGTCAGGCTCAATTCTAAGTACATTTCAAACATAATAATTACATAAAAATCCCATCTCACCATTTTGAAGATAAAGAAAATGAGACATAAAGAGATTACTTAATATGTTCAGATCACAGGCTAGTAGAGAGTAAAACCCTGATCCAAACTCATTAAACAGAGCTTGCTCTGAACCCCTTCTCAATATTGACTATTGCATTTGAATTTTGCTTTGTTTGTCCATCTGTACATTTGGCAGATATTTATTGAGTCCCTACTATATGCTGGGAATTGAGGGTGTAACAGTAAACCAAAGACACATGTCCCTTAGCATCATAGAGCTAACTTGGGTTTAAAAGCAATTACACACTTAAAACACCTGGTACATACAGAACCTTCATTTATTATTACTCTCCCCTTTCCTATTAGACATGGAAACCGTAGAGAGGGGATTAGAGTCATAAAATAAAGCTTCTTTCGAGTCAGGAAGCATTGGATCCAATCTTGGCTTTACCACTGACTGCCCATTTGATTTGGGGCAAGTTACTTAACTTAAATCTCCCCATCTATAAGGCTGAAGGGGTTAAATGAAAACCTGTGTGTATAGGGTCTGACACTCAGTTGGGTACCCAAACAAAGGAAGTCCCTTTCCTTCTATTGCCCTTTAATTCCCCCTTCTTGTCACTACCACATCTTGTATTGCAACACGTCAATGGGCAGTCCATGCCTGAAGTTCCATATTTAGTTTGGGTGTTGTATTAGTCAGCCAAAGGGGTGCTAATGTGAAATACCAAAAATGGGTTGGTCTTTACAAAGGGTATTTATTTGGGGTAGAAGTCCACAGTTACCAGGCCATAAAGCATAAGTTTTCTTCCCTCACCAAAGTCCATTGTCACGTGTTGGAGCAAGACAGCTGCCGACATTCGCCCAGGGTTCAGGCTTCTTGAGTTCC
>JAQZBX010026223.1:0-29076 GCA_029593785.1 Cabassous unicinctus
AGACATTGGAATTGTTCTGCATATTGCAATGATAGATACAAGTCATTATACATTTTGTCAAAAACTATAAAATTGTATGGTGCAAAGTGTAAAGCATAATGTATGCTATAGACCATGGTTCGTAGCAATGCTTCAATATGTGTTCATCAATTGTGATAAATGTACCACACTAATGAAAAATGTTGTTAAAGGGGGTTAAGAGTGGGGGTGGTAGAGGGAAGGGTATATGGGAATCCCCTATATTTTTGATGTAACATTTATGTAAACTTAAGTGTCTTTAAAAATAAAGAAAAAGAAAAAAAAAAAAGAAAACACAGGGGCAACATACAGAAGAAATTATGAACATACATAAATTGATAACAGATTTGATGGTGATGAAAGGCACAATCCAAGAAATTAAAAATAAGCTGGGAACGCATAGCAGATTTGACCACGCAGAGGAAAAAATTAATGACATTGAAGATAGGACATCTGAAATTGCACAGATAGTAGAACATATAGATTTAAAAGAATAGAAAAAATTCAGCAGGGACTCAGGGAACTGAAAGACAACACAAAACACACAGAAATACACATTATAGGCATCCCAGAAGGAAAGAAATAGGGAAAGGGGGCAGAAGGAGTGTTGGAGGAAATAATGGCTGAAAATTTCCCAATTCTTATGAGGGATGTGGATATACATGTCGAAGAAATGAGTACACTGCAAATAGTATAAATCCTAACAGGCCTACCTCAAGGCACATACTTATCAGATTGTCAAATGCTCAAGAAAAAGGGAGAATTCTGAAAGTAGCAAGAGAAAAGAGATCCATCATATGTAAGGGAAGCTTGATAAGATTAAGTTCTGATTTCTCATCTGAAACCATAAAGGCTAGAAGGCAGTGGTATGACATAGCTAAGGTGTTAACAGAGAAAAAACTGCCAGCCAAGAATTCTGTATCAAGCAATTTGGCATTCCAAATGAGTGAGTGTTCAAAATATTTGCAGATAAACAGAAATTGAGAGAGTTTGTCAACAAGAGAACTGCCCTTCAAGAAGAACTTAAGGGAGTTATGCAGGTTGAAGGGAATAAAAAACAGGAGAGAGAGGGTTGGAGGAGAGTGTACAAGAGAAGATTATTAGTAAGAGTAACTAAAAGGATAAAAAGAGAAATAAAAACATATATGACATATATAAACTTAAAGAAAAATGACTAATGTAAGTACTGCCTTGGCAGTAATAACATTGAATATTAATGGATTAATCTCCAATCAAAAGACACAGATTAGCAGAATGAATAAGGAAATATGACCCATCTATATGGTCTACTAGAAAATCAACTTAGACCCAGGGATTCATGGTGGTTGCAAATGAAATATTGGAAAATGATTTTACATGCAAACAATAACCAAAAATGGGCAGGACTAGCTATACTAATATTGGACAAAATAAACTTTAAGTGCAAAATTATTGTGAGAGACAAAGAAGAACACTGTATATTAATAAAAGAGGTAAGTTATCAAGAAGAAAAACAATCATAAATATTTATGCACCTAACCAGAATGGCCTAAAATACATTAGGCATAGAATGACAAAACTAAAAGGAGAAATAGATGCCTCTACAAACATAGTAGGGAACTTCAATACACCATTATTACCATTAGACAGAAAATCTTGACAGAGGGTTAATAAAGAAACAGAAATCTCAAATAATACTTCAGAAGAACTAGACCTAAAAGACATATGCAGAATATTACACCCCAACACAACTGGATATACATTCTTCTCAAGTGCACATGGATCATTCTCCAGGATAGACCACTTGCTAGGCCACAAAACAAGTCTCAGTGAATTTAGAAAGATTGAAATTTTACAAAGTAATTTCTCTGATTACAATGGAATGAAGCTGTAAATTAATAAGAAGTAGAGAACAATAATCAGCACAAACATATGGAAGTTAAACAACACACTCTTAAACAATCAGTTGGTCAAAGAGGAATTTGCAAAAGAAATTAGTAACTACCTTGGAATGAATGGAAAGGAGTAATAGCATATCAAAACCTTTGGGATGCAGCTAAAGCAGTGCTGAGAGGGAAATTTATAGCCATAAATGCCTATGTTAAAAAGAAAGAAAGTGTTAAAATCAAAGACATAACAGCACACATGGAGGAACTAGAAAAAGAACAAAAAACTAAGACCAAAGCAAGCAGAAAGAAGGAAATAACAAATACTACAGCAGATCTAAATGAAATTGAGAATTAAAAAACACTAAAAAAAATAACAAAACTAAAAGCCATTTCTGTGAGAAGATTGATAAAATTGATTAAACCTTAGCTAGACTAACAGAAAAAAAGAAAGAAGATGAAAATTAAAAAAAAATGAGAGAGGGAATATCACCACTAATCCCAGAGAAATAAAGATTATCATAAGAGGATACTTTGAAAAATTTTATGCCAACAAGATGGATAACTAGATGAAGTGATCAAATTTCTAGAAACATACAAGCAACCTACATTGATGATAGAAGAAATACAAGGACTCAACAGAACAAACATGATTAGTGAGATTGAATTAGTCATCAAAAACCTCCCAAACAAAAAAAGCTCAGGAACAGATTGCTTCACGGGAGAATTCTATCAATCATTCCACAAAGAACTAACACCAATCCTGCTTAAACTCTTCCAAAAAATAGAAGTGGAAGGAACATTACCTAACTCATTCCATGATGCCAACATCACCCTAATATCAAAGCCACATATAGATGCCACCGGAATAGAAAACTACATATCAATATCTCTAATGAACTTAGATGCTAAAATCCTCACCAAAATGCTTGCTAATAATATTCAACAACACAGCAAATGAATTATACACCATAATCAAGTGGGTTTTATCTCACATGTGCAAGGATGGTTCAATATAAAATCAATCATTGTAATATACCACATTAGCATATTGAAAAAAAATCACATCATCACCTCTAATTAACACTGAAAAACATTTGACAGGATACAGCATTCTTTCTTGGTAAGAACACTTAGAAAGATAGGAATAGAGGGAAACTTCTTCAACATGATAAAGGGTATATATGAAATACCCACAGCTAATATCATATTTATGTTAAAATGCTAATGGCTTTCCCTCTAGATCTGGAAAAGACAAGGATAACCACTGTCACCACTCTTATTTGACATTGAATTAGAAATACTTACTCAAGGACTTAGGCAAGAAAAAGAAATAAAAGGCACCCAAATTGGAAAGGAAGAAGTAAAAACATCCCTATTTGCAGATGACATGATCCTATATGTAGAAAGCCCAGAAAAATCTACAACAAAGTTTCTGGAGCTATTAAACAAGTTCAGTAAAGTGGCATAATAGAAGATCATCATGCAAAAATCAGTAACATTTCTGTACATTGATGATGAGTAATCTGAGGAAGAAATCAAGAAAAAAATTCCATTAAAATAGCAACTGAAAGAATCAAGTATTTTGGAATAAACTTAACTAAGGATATGAAGGACTTGTACACAGGAAACTACACAACATTTTTAAAGGAAATCAAAGAAGACTTAAATAAATGGAAGAATATTCCATGTTCATGGATTGGAAGACTAAATATCATTAAGATGTTTATCCTACCCAAACTGATTTACAGATTTAATGCAATCCCAATAAAAGTTAAAACAGCATTTTTTACTGAACTGGAATAGCCAATTATGAAATTTATTTGGAAGTGCAAGGTGCCCAAAATAGAACAAAACATATTGAAAAAGAAAAGCAAAAGTGGAGGAATCATGTTAACTGACTTTAAAGCTTATTATAAACTTAAAGTGTTCAAAACTAATGGTATTTGCACAAGGATAAGCAACTGACCAATGGAACCAAATTTAGAGTTCTGACATAACCAAAAGTTGAAGCAACCCAAGTGTCCATCAACAGATGAGTGAATAAGCAAAGTGTCATATATATATATATATATATATATATATACATACAATGGAATGTAAAAGGAATGAAGTTTTGACACACGTGAAAACATGGATGAATCTTGAACACTTTATGTTAAGCGAAGTAAGCAAGTCACTGAAGGACAAATATTACATGTCCTCATTGATTTAACAAGCAAATTGAGAAGACTCACGGAGCCAGATTCTGGAATATAGGTTATCTGGAGACAGAAAGGGTGTAGAGAGTGGTGAGCTTATTCTCAATCTGGGCAGAACTTACGATAAGGTGTAGGGGGTTATTTGGCAGTGGATGGGGTGATGGTGGTACAGGTAGGTATGTGAGTGGGGTTGACGGTGATGGAGTGTGAGGGTGAGCAGTTTTGAGGAGGGTTATCTCTGGGGATGTGCAGGTCTGTGGTTGAAAATATAATTGTGGGAATGTTCTGACAAATATGGTAGGGGAGGGTCACTGGTGCAGGGTGTCTGTGGTGGGGGAATATGTGGAAAAGGGTACACCTGGGGTATATTTCTATGGAATATAAATGTGTTCATCTTGTCGTAGGGTATTATCTCAGTGGGTGGAGACCCACACAGTAAACAACAAAATATTAAACTCACATCCTGGGGTGTCCTGCTACATTCTCAAATAGAGAAGCAAGAATCTCTTGAGTACATAGTGCCTAAGGAAAAAAAAATGACCAGTTTGTCAAGTCCTTAATATTAACGCATGTAAACATCAACCTTATTCTTGCAACACTGAAACAATTAGCCTAATTATAACTATTTCCCAAGAGTTACCTCCGTGTTACTCAAATGTGGCCTCTTTTTAAGCCAAACACAGCAAAAAACATTCTACCTTCCCTCCTGGCATGGACCTGACTCCAGGGGTTGGGCCTCCCTAGTACTGAGGGATTAATACCAAGCACCAACCAGCAATGTGTTTGGAAAAAGATCTTGACCAGAAGTGGGAACATCAGATACAAGAGTTTTTACAGCTAAGAGTTTTAAAAATGAGTTGGGAGGTCATTTCAGACAATACGCTCATGCATGTCTTAGTCAGAGCTCACTAACGGCCACTGTGAACAAAGCCTCAAATAGGTTTGCCCTGAGGGCTCCAGGGCTATCTGGACACCACAGGCAGGACACACAACACTTTGTAGTCAGCACCCTGTGGTGGGCCTTACCTTAGATATATGACAACCTGCTTTCACAATGTAACAAAGTTAGACTCATTTATAATTTCACTACACATGTTTCTTCTACCCCTTTTATTTGATCCTACTATACCCTTTAAATATATGTCTCAGAGACTTACATCTTTGGTCTGTTCATATGATGATTGAGCCCTGAATCTCAGCAGAGTTGCAGCCAACACTTACTCTCCAGTTCATCTGACTCACCCACAACAAGTAACAAAGTGACGATGATGGACAACCCCCATCCCCAAAAGCAAAGAGTATCTACTACTGCAAGCAAAACAGTTCCTTCCTTCTGCCCCTTTAGATCTAAGCCCCCTGTCAATCTGAGGCATCACCATCTCAAATTCTTCAAGGTGGAGGAATGAACAAACATAAGAGGGGAATGCAACTATGGACAAAGGAAACTTATTAATATTATAGTAATGGAAGAACAAGTAACATTGATTTAAAGATGGTGTTTACCAGAGGTTCTTAGGGGAGGGGGAGAGAATAATAGTTGGAATATAGGGCATTTTTAGGGCATTAGAATTAAGTGTAAACTGCAATGTAAACTATAGACCTTTGTTAGTAGAATGCTTCAATATTTATTCACCAATTCTAACAAATGTACCACACAATTGTAAGATGTTATTAATTAGAGAAGAAGGGGGAGGGGAGCAGGTGAGGTACATGGGAATCCCTTATAATTTTGATGTAACTTTTCTGTAATCTAAAACCTCTTTTAAAAAATAAAGTTTATTATATTAAGAAAAGAAACAAACATAATCGTGGTAGTGTGTCAAAATACTGCTTTTCACATTTTAACAGTCTAATTAGATATTTGAGGAAAGAAATATGGTAGAGAAATTTATCCTATACTTTCTAGCAATTTTTCCTTATTATATGAGATTTTTGTTTGCTTGTGAAAAGGTAAAGTAAAACAAAATAGTCAAAGAAACAAGACATTGATTTACCATTGACAATTTATTAATTGTGGAGAAAAAAGGAAAATATGACATGTATGCTTGAGTATGATATAAAAGTGTTGAAATCCATTAGCTCTCTGTTTAGAATAGCAATTTAATTCAGGTATATTTGTTGAAATATAAATACAATTATTCAAAGATAATTTATGTACAATTTAAATATTCTATATATATCACAAATTGCTTTTCTGAACATTATTAAATTACTTAAGTTTGAAAATTAGCAATGCAATTTATGTTAATGTAGACGTTAGTGGCACTAAATAAGACAGTATTTTTATTTAAAAATAAAACAGTAAATTCCAGGTAAATATTAGGAACTTTGAAGAACATAACATTTTGCTAGTTTTTGGAAGTATACAAAGCCTGAAAACTTTAAGCCATGGGTAACTATGTGTGTGTGCCAATAAATTATATTATCTATGAATAGTTATTGAACCTTTAATATGTCTTCCAATTCTGAGATTACAATGTTTACAAAACCTTTTCTCTGAAAAGCATGATAAATTTTACAAAACTCTATAAAACTATGCATTATTTTCTACAATATTAATAATAGCAACATAGAAGCTTATTTATTGTCATTTCCAGATTACAGATGGCAACATAAGAACTTGCCAAGAGAAACTGGAGCTGGTAATTAGGCCAGAAATAAAGGACTTTGGCAGGTATATTAAATTAACTAGTTCAATGAGTAAGTCCAGAAAGGATAAGTAAGGGCATAAGGGAATTATCCACCATTTACTCAGCACCCAAAAATATAAAACATTGAAGATGAAGCAAAATTAGTAGGATGATAGTGTATGAGATTGGCAGAATTCTAGGAAACTGCAAAACATTCGAGTGGAAATGTACAACAGACACCCAGATTTTGTGTCTAGAATTGAGATTGTCATCAATATCTAAATGGTATGTTTAAGGTATATACTTTAAATGATAAATCACCCATTAAGTTATAGCTAAAAACAAAAAAAAAGAGATAAAATGGAATAATAAAAAATAGTCATTTAATCAAAATGAAGACAAAGAAGCAAGGGAACAAAAAAACAGACAAGGTAATTTTTGAAAGTAAGACAATAGACTCTAAGCATGAAAATTGCCACATTACATGTAAATGGTCTAAAGACCCCAATTTACAGAAGACAGTTTGTTATACTGAATAAAAAGCAATACCTAACTACATGTTGCTTAAGAAAGCAATACATACACTGCATATACACTATACACAAAAAGAGCTTAAATGCAAAAGAATGTAACACCATGGGTAGTTAGATAATATCAAAGGAGATTGCAGAGTAATAAGAGACATAAAGAGGATAATTTTGTAATAATAGAGGGATAAATACATTAAGACCACATGATAATTTTAAAAGTTTATGCAGCTAATAACAGAACTTCAAATCACATGAAGCAAACACTGATAGAACTGAGAAAACAAATAGACAAATCTTCAATTTTAGTCAGAGATTTCAATATCCCTCTCACAATAATATATGGAACAAGTAGAAAATCAGAGAGGATATAGAAAACTTAAACAATAATATCAAATAATTAGACATAATTGACATTTATAGTGTACTCCACTCTGTAATAGCAGAATGTATGTTTCTAAGTGCACATGGAACATTTCCAAGCTAGACCATATTATAGACCATGATAGAAGTGTCAAAATATTTAAAATGACTCAAGTCATATAAAGTATTTTCTCTGATCACAGTGGATTTAAATTTTAAATCAGTAACATAATGTTCCAAGTATTTCCAAGAATTCCCATCTATTTCAAAACTAAATAATATAATTCTAAATAATTCATGGCAAAAAAGGAATAAAAAAAGAAAATAAAGTATTTTGAAGTGTCTATCAGTTTTCTATACCTGAAAACAAATTACCACAAACTTAGTAACTTAAAACACCAACCATTTGTTATCTTACAGTTTCTGTAGACTGGAAATTCCAGAATGCCATAATTGGGTTCTCCGTTCAGGGTACAAAGCTGAAATCAAGGTGTCACTTCGGCTTCATTTTCATCCTGGAGGCTCAACTAGTGAAGAATTTGCTTCCAAGCTTTCTCAGGGTGTTGGTAAAAATCATTTCCTTTTGGTTGACAAGACAAGGCAACTTGCTTCCTCAAAAGCACAAGAGGGAAAATGTCTGCTGCTTTGAGTTTCTAACGTCAGAGAAACTTGGACCTTCTTTTAAAGGTTAGACCTACTCAGGATAGTATTATTTTTGAGTAACTCACAGTCAACTGATAAGAAACCTTAGTTACTTTTTTTTTTTTTTTTTTTTTTTTTTGATGTTCAAGGAGCTTTATTTGTGGGGAAGGAGTGAGTTACAGGGAGGAGGGAAGGAGAAACATCTTCACTGGGCTTGGTCTGCTTTTTTGGGAATCTTAAAAGTTACATTTCATCCCTTGAGATGATGTAGTGTAGTTTCTTTGGATTATCCGAAGCCTCAGCCTCTCGGATTCTCGGTTAGCTCCAAGTTCCACAGATGGGAAAACTGCATCCTGGAGGCATTTACTAACCTAGCCAGGTTCAGTTGAGTGAGGAATCCGGCTGGCTCCCTCTTCAAGTTTCCGGTGGTTCTGGATTCTGAGAGGAATGTTTTGTCTTGATTCTGTGAGGTAAAGCTGCGCATCACTTGGGCTGTGGAAACATCAAATTCTTATGCAAATTCCCCTCACTTTTGCCATATTTATAGCTTAATCTCATTGTAACATTATGTAATATTCAAAGATCCTACCCACATTCAAGGGGAGGGAATTATACAGATTGTCTATATCTGAGGATGGGAGAGAAATCTTGGAGACTATCTCTGAATTCTGCCTATCATAAACTGAATGAAAATGAAAATAGAACACACCAAATTATGTAGGATCCTCTAAAGCAATACTTAGACATTTATAGCACTAAACAACTATATTAGAATGTTAGTTTTTTCAAAAGTTTTTACTTAAACACTAAAATAAAAAAATATTAATTATATACAAACTCTTCAAGAAAATTGAAGATGACAAAATACCAACTCATTCTCAGAGGCTATCATTACTCTGATATCAAAACTGGTCAAACACATTTCAAGGAAAAAAAATCCTACAGAACATTATCACATTGGACATCGATGCAAAACTTCTAAGCAATATTATAGCAAACTGAATCTAACTATAAGTGAAAAGTATGATACATCATGATCTAGTTGGATTCATCTCAAGAATGCAAGCTTGGTTCAACATTTGAAAATCAATTGACATAATTCACTATTACTTCAACAAACTATAAATGGAAAACCATATGCTTATTTCAATAGATATGCAAAAACATTGCCTATGTACAATATTCATTTCTTATGTAAATTTCTAAAAACTAAGAGCAGAAAGTAAAGTAACTTCCTTAACTTAGTTAAATACCATCTCCAAAAACTCTATACTTAATATCATAATTAATGGTAAAAATAAACAAGTTGAGGAACAAGAGAAGGATGTCCACTTCCACTACTGTGGTGAGGAGAAAAATGTCCTTGCAAAGATGTCCATGAGCTTATCTCTGGAATCTGTAAATATGATACATTACATGACAAAGGAGAATTGAGTTTGCAGATGGAATTAGGTTGCTAATCAGCAGACTTTAAAATAGGAAGATTATCATGGATTATCTGGTAGGACCCAATGTAATCACAAGGATTCTTAAAGTAGAAGAGGGAAGCAGAAGAGGTCAGAGTGATGCTCTGTGAGAAGGGTATTATCTACCATGCTGGCTTTGAAGGTAGAGGAACAAAAACCAAGGATTGTGGGTGATCTCTAGAAGCTGGAAAAGGAAGGAAAAGAGATTCTCTCTTAGAGCTTCCAGAGAGAAAAAATACCCCCTGCCAACACTTTGCTCTTAGCCCTGTGAGACCTGTGCCAGGCTTATAACCTACCTAAATATAATAAAATGAATTTGCATTGTCTTAAATCATTAAATTTATGGGAAATTGTATTAGCAGAAATAGAAAATGAATATAACCACTTTTTTTCAATATTATACTGGAAGTTCTAGTTAAGTGTAGTAAAACAAGAAAAAGAAATACAAGTCATCAAAACTGGAAAAATAGTAAAATTCTTCTTATTCAAAGACAATATGATCCTCAAAATCTGATGGGATCTATGAAAAACCTATAAGAACAAATATGTGAATTTAGCAAGGTTGAAAGATACAAAGTCAAATACAAAAATCTGCTGAATTTCTATATACTAACAAAGAACAATTAAATATTTAAATAATAACAACAATGTTTACAATAAAATCAAAAGTATTAAATACTCAGGGATACATCTTGAAAAGACTAAAAAATTATAGTTTAAAGAAATTAAAGAAGTCCTAAATATATCAAGAGATATACTGAGTTCATGGGTCAAAAACTTATATTGTTAGGATGTCATTTCTTCCCAAATTGATTTATAAATCTGATACAATATTTACCAAAATTCCAGCAGGTGTTTTTCACAAATTGACAAGCTGATTCTAAAAGTCATAAGGAAAAGCAAGGTCTTACAATAGACAAAACAACTTAGTAAAAGAACATAGTTGATTCTGAATGATTTTTCTGTATACCTATAACTTCTGAAACCAAAAAATACATTAAAAGAGAACATGGATGACAAACTATCTGATTTCAAAACTTTATTATAAAGTTACATTTATCCACAGAGTGAGGTACTGGCTTTGAGATAGACAATTAAGTCAATGGAATCCATACATATATGAACTACTGATTTTTTATAAAGGTGTCAAGGCAATTAAATGGAGGAATTATTGTCCTTACAAAATTATGCTGGAATAATTTTATACATATGCATAAAATTAATTTCAATTCATACTTTGGACCATATACATAAATTAATTCTAAATGGATTATAGATAAAAATGCAAAAGCTTAAAACTAAAACTTCTAAAAGAAAACAGGAAGATCTTTGTGACCATGGGTTAGGCAAAGATTTATAAGCTATAACACCAAAAGTGTGGTCCAAGAAAGAAAAAAATAAGATAAATTGTACTTCATCAAAATTAAAAACTTTTACTTTAGAAAGACACCATTAGTAAAATGAACAAAGAAGCCACAGACAAGGAACGCTTTCTTCAGTTTTATAGCTGATAAAGGATTTGTAACCAGAAGATATAAAGAACTCTTAAAATGCAATATAAAGGAGCAAAATAAGCCAATTAAAAATGTGGGGAGCAGATGTGGCTCAAGTGGTTGAACTCCCGCCTCTCACATGGGAGATCTTGGGTTTGGTTCCCAGTGCCTCCTGAAAAAATAAAAACAAACAACAAGCAAAACAAATGAAAAAACCAACTCAGGGAAGCCAATGTGGCTCAGTGTTTGTGCACCAGCTTTCCACAACATACAAGGCCCTGGTTTCAATCCCGAGCCCCAGGTACCTCAAAAAAAAAAAAAAAATGTGAACAAAAATTGAGCAGACAGCTCCCCCAATTTATAAGGATGGAAAATATGAACATGAAAATATGAAAACATCATTAGTCATTAGGGAAAAGCTAAGCAAAACCAGAAGAAATAATATTCACATATTAAAATAACTAAAATTGAAAAGACTGACTATACCAAGTTTTGACAAGGATAGGAAAGAACAAGTATTCTCACACACTGGTGTTGGGAATACAGAATAGTATAACCACTGTGACAAAGAGTTTGGCCATTTCTTATGATCCAGACATTATGCTTATGGGTATTTACTCAAGTGAAAAAAGTGTGCATCCATACACAGATTTGCAGATGTGTTCCTGTGGATGTGAACCTATTTGTCAATAGGATCTTGTGAAGATGTTATTATTAGTTAAGTCTGGCCAAACTGATTTCAGGTGGGTCTTAATCCATCGGGCTGGAGACTTTATAAAGAAAGGAAATTCAGATACAGTCAGGAAGTAGAAGTCAGAGGTCAGCAGAATTCAGAACAGTGAGAGATAACCATATGGTGGAAGACTGCTGCCATCAGAACACTACTGATCCTAGGAGAAAAGATGGATTTAGCCTCATCTTGACTTTGGACTTCTATCCTTCAAAACTGTGAGACAAGAAATGCTTGCTGTTTAGGCCAACCCATTGGGTGGTATTTGTCACAGAATCTCTGGAAACCTAAGACAATACACTAGTGATTTTCACAAAAAAATAAATCCATGATTAACCTTAGTTCCTAAAATTCCTGCATTTTTATTAAAATTAGTAAATGGGGTAAATATTAATTATTTCAGTATTTTTTCAAGGGAAAAATATTAAAAACAATCTGATATATTTGAACAAGGGACTATTACATTCATACATTGGATGCCACATTAATAAAACTGAAAATTTTGATTAAAAAAAACATTGAAAAATATACCTAAATTAATGTGTCAATGAACTTCATGATGGCTATAAATAATAATTTCCTTTTTCATGCCCAGCTTTTGAGAACAAAGTCCAGATTAAATACTTTGCTGTAAATGCACAATGATGTTAAGTATTTCTCAATCCTTCATTTTTCCTTTTTTCTTTGTTGTTCTGCTTTTTGTTTTTTGTTGTTGTTGCTGCTTGTTTCTTTTGTTTTACCCTGGCGAGACTCAGGATATTTGTTTTCAAGGACAACTTAAAATTTTCTAATTATCACCCAACATGAAGACAGTTGGCTATCTAGCTGGTTTTGACTAAATGACATTGGACATTTTTTATGATAAGAACATTTGCATTATTTCATTAAACAATTTATACATTTTTAGTAACATAATTAAGGAGTGCCAAGATTAGCTCCTGGAAATACTGTTGGTCTGCTGAGTTCCATAATTAAATGTTAAACTGCTGACCACTGAAAACATTTTTTTTTTCTCTAAGAAAAGAAAGAGAAACTGACAGGCTTGCCCTGGTGTGATGGATCCCCAACCATTTTGGCTTCAAAAGCTCATGCTCCCATGTTCTGAATTACTAATTTCAATATCATATGAATAGTCATAAACTTAGCAAGAGTGGTGGTTTGAAGCTGTATATACCCCAGAAAAGTATGTTCATAAAGATAATCCATTCCTGTGGGTGTAAACCTATTATAAGTAGGACCTATTGATTAGGTTACTTCAGTTAAGGTGTCACCCAGAGTGAGTCTTAATCCTCTTACTGGAGTCCTTTATAAATGGGATGAATTCAGAGAGAGAAAGAGAAAGCCATGGAAGCAAGAAGCTGAAAGCAAAAAATCTGGAAGAAAAGGGAGAGACCAGCAGCAGATGCCACCATGTGCCTTGCCATGTGACAGAGGAGTCCAGGATCACCAGCAGCTTGACTTGAGAAGAAAGAATCACCTGATGATACCTTGACTTGGACATTTTTTTCAATCTTGAAACTGTAAGCTTATAAGATAATAAATTCCCATAGTTAAAGCCAACCCATTTTATGATTTCTGCTTTTGAAAAGCAGCTTTAGTAAACTTGAACAACAACTGAACCACACAGACACAATAGAGAACAAAGATAGCTGTCTAATGAAAAGATGGTAAAACTTCAACAGCACACAGTGCTTTGAAGTCCAAAACCAAAAGGAAAGGAAAGAAGCTGCCATAGGAAAAGTTCCTTTATAAAATGAGCAGTTAAACACGATATAAAAAGAAGAGAACATGACTAAAACAAATATTTGGTAGAAATGTGTAATTAGTAAAATGATTAAATCAGGCATGGATATAAGCATTAAATACTAGGATATGATATTACTGTGATGTTAGTTTAACCAAAATTTTATTTATTTCAGGACTAAGAGGACTTGTGATTCACCATCTATCCTGACTATTCAAAGAGACTTTCAAACGTCCTTTCTTTTTCATTTGCTTCCATGGGACACTGAAACCAGCATATGTATCAAATGGAAAAATCCTATCTATTTAAAGAGCTGTACAAAGAATCAGGAATTAATGTAGTAAGTATGTAATTTCTTAAAATAGGTCTTATTTCAAATATTTTTATGTGTGTATGTGCGTGTGTGTGGCTTCCCTAGTACTAACCATTTTAATTAAAAAATAGGAGGTAATTAAATAAATATTAATTTCTTTCCATCTAATTTTAGAGCATATGAGTGATGAACCAAATCATTTGTAGATGCCTGCCTGATATTACAATGAAGTATAAGCATTATACATTATATTTCAATTTATCAATTTTTTTTAATAAGAGTGACTCAGGTACACAGTACCACCCAGAACCACAAAATTATAATAATTAACTAAGGCACAATGTGTCACAGGCCCCTTCTTCTAGACATCTGGTCATTTCCTGATTTTTGTCATGCACAGGAATAAACTGCATTGGTGAACCAACTTTTGACTTCCTTCTCACTTTCCAGTTCTCCTTTTTACTGCTTGACAAAAGGTATAATAACTGTCTGGTGGTGGGCTCAGCCTTATTTATAATGGGGTTCACTGGCCTCTGCAGTGATGAATCTCATTGGCCAAAATAATGCCAGTCATTTTTGCATACTGGAAAAGCATCCCCAAAGCTAGATTGATTATTAACTTTCTGGTCTTCCAGAGAAGCATTCGTGGCAAAACCTAAATGTCTTCCAAAGTCCTGGCTAGTTTCATTTCCACCCCCACACTCACACTTACACTCACACACACACTTACACCAACAATAAACACACTTAGGAACACACAAAAAGAAGATATATAGTATATATTAAAAAATAAATTATAAAAAGAAGGAGTGAAAAAGAAATGCCAAGGCTTTCTGCCAGAGCAAAACAAATCCTAGTATTAGAATTTCTTCTGAATGCATTTAATAAGCTGCCCTCTTCACTGAAATGAAGCCAGGAACAAAGATAGACCATAATGAGATTTCACTGAGGTTTTGGGTTTAGATGCATTTCACAAATTAAAGCAACTGTTTTTAGATGTTCTGTAAAGTGGAAACTTCTGACTTTTTCATGTTAAATCATATTCTTTTAAAATGCATTTTAATGCATTCCATGATACAGAAGAGCTTTCTTTGAAAGCCTCAAAATTGCACCATGCAGGTGAATGCCTATCAGCTTTATGAAGCCTATGGAAAAGTATGGAATTGTTGCCTTTGGAATTTTGAAGGAAAGTTTAAGTTCATGGAGCTTTATAGAAAACCCTTTAGAAAGAAGCAATTTATGCTGGCAAAACAGTTAAAGTTAGAATCTCAAAGTTACATAGAAAGTTAACTTTGAGTTTAAATACCCTGATATGTGGTAATGGAAATGTACAGTACTTACGTGTTCTCACTGTGAATCTTCATCTTCAAAATGCTGTGACTTCTTTGGTGTGATCGTTTGGCTAATGTGTCAACTCGGCCAGGTAATTGGGACCAGTTGTTTGGTCAAGCAAGCACCGGGCTAATTGTAATACAAGGACATTTATGGACTTTAGTTACCACTGAGTTTACTGCACAGATAGCTGATTACATCTACGTCAGCCAGGAGAATTGCCATCAGCAATGATGACACTTTATACAATCAGTTGAATGCTTTAAAAAGGGAAGTGATATCAGCATTCAGAGAGAATCTTCCAGCTCATCTTTGGACAGCCAAACGTCTCCTGGAAACTCATCAAGCACCTTCATTGGACTTTCATTGGAAGTCCTGGTTTGCAGCCTCCTTGTGGAACCTGGACTTGTTCATCCTCACGGTCACATGAGAGAATCTTATAAATCTCATACTATTTACAGATATCGCTGTTGATTCTGTTTCCCAAAAGAACCCTGACTAATACTTTTGGTTTTTAATCTTAAATAGTTATTTTAATGGAATAAAACAAATCATTCTAAGTATCTATTACTAATATTTTACCAGTAAGTACTAATCTTAATATAATTCAGATATTTAAATATATTTTCATTTTCAGATGAAATGTACTGTCTTTAATATAAATGTTTATGACAAACACTTTTATATATCTGTACGTGGGTAAATGAATTATTATATAACTATTTTTCCTGATAAAATTTGAATAACAATATTGCAAAAATAAGGAAGATATTTTATACAACATTAAATCAATCTACTTGTGTTTTTATTAAATTAGATGTGTTTTATTCTTTTTTTTTCACACACTCTTTTCTAAACCAATTCCAGAGCAAAATGTACCAAGTTGTTAAATCAATAGCAGTAAAGAGCACATCTCCAGATAAAACAAGTGCAAATGATCACAAGAGTAAATAAATCTTAAAATGTCCTCATTACAAAAATTATCTTTGAAACCAATAAGGCATTCATGAATGACTAATTGCTTTTGTGTATTTAAGCAAAGATTTTTAACATTACAAGCTTGTAAAAGTCATCCTGTACCTAACAGATAGTAAAGCAGAGAGAAAGTTCATTTCTGTATTTTCACCGTCTTGGGAAATACAGCAGGAGAAAAATCCAATTATTGGCATGTGTATACATTCTATACAAAGAATGACATATTATTAGACTGCAAGTATAAAACAGGGAGCCAAAAAAAAAAACCTCCTCTCAAGATTCTGAAACCAAATAAAGCATATGTTTCAAGGCCAAATAATAAGGAAAATATTTGCTTCAAATAGATATTGCCAAAGACATATTACATTAACATCAAGGAATATTTTTCTTTGATTTTCTTTATAATAATAGTGTTGGTATAGGAATAGGGAACAGATACTCTATTAAATGTTGGTGGGAAGCAAATTATCAAAACATTCCTGATGGAGGAGAGACATTTCATAATTAATAAATTTGTAAAAATATGCATAGACTTTGATCCATCAATTCACCTCTCTCCATTTATCCAGGAAAGTAATCATGGTGATGTATAAAACATTATTTCAAGGATATAATTTATAGTAATAGAAAATTTTAAGTACCCAAAATGCTAAATATAGAATTAGTTACATTGATATATTCATGGAACAAAAGACTCTGTGGTTAAGAAAATGATATAAATACATTTACTGAGATGAAATTATGTTAGCAATATATTGCTAATTCGATACAAGTATAACAAGATTCATCTCTCTTTTTGTTGTTAAAAATGAAATCATTATAAAGGGCATATATTGAATTATACTCTAGTAGAAAATGAACTGCTCCTTTTTCTTAGATCTCACGCCACCCAAATTCTCATGATTCATTTCCTGGATGCCCTGTTTATATATTATATAATTTCTCTCTCATCCCACCAACAATTGATTGATCCAGAGAGCAATGGGCATCTCACCCAGAATGGACCAATATACATCTTTCTCAAAATGTCTTCTGAGAAAGATACTTATTTTATAATTAAATCTGTAATATGTAAACTAGTGAAATGTCAGTAATAATATCTTCCATGTTATCTGGTAAACCAAGAAAGATGCTCTATAGGGAGAGAGATTATAAAGACAACACTCAGAGAGGGACAAAGATAACAAGTTGAATAAAAGAACTTGCAGCATTCTAGCCTATGGATCTGGCCTGTGTCTGAGTCCTGGATGCAGTCTTGAGATTAATCACATGAAAACTCTGTACCTATAGAGTTAATTCCTCATTTAATCTTACACTACTTTCACTGTTTCTATTCCATGTCAATAAGCATGTTCTCTGCAAACATTCTGGACATATATTCATCTGAATATTAATTGTAGTTATTAATTTGTAGTGGAATAATAGGCATTTTTTTCTTATGATTTTCTACAGCTTCCTAAGTGTCTAAAATAATCATTTATTACTTTTCTACTTGGAAAATAACAATGCCATTTTAAAATTAAAATAATTGAAAACATTTAGGTGTCAATCAAAATCAAATTACCAACTTATACAATAATAATGGAACACATAGTACTCATTTATCAGAAATTTTAGGACATTTAAAAACTGTTGATATGTACTTTCATATAAGCCACACATACACACAGACACATACACACACATACACACACAAGCTTTATTTCAGCAATTTCTTTGATGGCAGAGTATTGCAAAATAATCTAAATGTCCACCGATGTGGGAGCAATTATAATGATACATTGATAATATAGACTTATTTATAAACTTTAAGTAGAATAATGTACTTAGAATTATATATTTTGATATCAAATATTTAAAAATACATCAGTAAGTGGAATAAACCAGTAACATATACTAAAAATATCAATAAATACACACATATATAATGATATTTTCAGATAAATCTCTTGGAACTAGGTGTGAAAGGTGGTTAGCAGTGGTTAGTTCTTAGGGTTTAGGAAATAAGAGGATGAAATCAGACTCAAATTTGGGGTGTGGGATGGGGAGACTTTTTTTAAATATATACTTTTTGAATATTTAGATAACATAATCACAATTTTTGCCATTTTTTCCAGTTAAGAATCTGGGAAAATATTCTTTGCTGTGAATCTTGCAAGAAAAGCGTGAAGTAAAAGAAAGATAGCGAGAAAAAAACAATGAAATAAGAAGCAAAGTTAGTTAGAAGTCATGCTCTCTACTCTAGGACATGCACCTGAATGAATTAACATGTCTGAATTGTACAGATAACATTCACATTTCATTATGGATCTGGAGGGAAAAAGGTGGATTTGATATTTTAAACAAAGAAGATATGGTTACCTCTTTTAGTGGGGTAGCAAAGTATCTGCCATTGTACATGGGTAAAGAAATGATTTCAACCACATGCAATTGCATGTCAAAATAGTCATAAAAAAGAAAACAGCTATAATTTTCAGCAGTTTCCAGAAACCAGCTTAACCTTAAAAAAATGCTATTTCAATTCCACTTCAATGTCTCTGCCAATGAATTATGTGATTATGTATGATGCTGCACAGTGAAGCTTTTAGCTATGACATGTTTTGAAACTCCGTTTTCAAGATTAAAAGGCTATAGAACTGAAACATATTTGTTCATGTGCCAAAAAAAGCAGGACACTTATGAACAAAAAGAAAATTTTATAGATATATGAAAACAGATGGCATTCTTTTTGTAATTTCTTTATTATGTTTTCTGCTCCCTTATGTAGAATGATCAAAATATTAATATTATCATATTCTAGAGCTAAGAATTCCTGATGTAATTTAGTAATAGGCTGCAAATCCCAGTTCTAAAATAAAATTGAATTGTCTATTTCTTTGAGATTAAGAAGTACATTGAAAAACCAAGATCTCCATTAATCTCTGATTAAAAACATGCTTAATAAGATTTTTTTTCCTTTGTAGTCATTTCCCTTGAGAATTTTGCATTGTCTACTGTTCTTGACATGAATTCAATCTACTCTGTTTTCTACAAATACCTCCTCAATTACAATAATGACTGTTAACCATAAAATGAAGCAAAGGCTTTAATTTGAAAATCAGCAAAAATACATTTGCTTATTTTACAAACACTTATATACTGCTTATAATGTGCTAAACAATAACCAAACTTTTTATTTAAAAAAATACATATGATGCATGTTTTCTAATTATCCACATTTTCTAGGTAGAGAGACTAAGGCATCAACTTATGAAAATAACATGTCCAAGATCACTCAGTTAGTGAGGAGCTAAACCGGAATTAGAAACCAAACTGTCTGTCTCAGGAAACCACAGTATGGTAGCACTGAAAGTAGACATAATATTTAAGATTTTAGGCAAGTTAAGGGTGTTGGGCTTATATAACTTTGCAACACAAACAATAAACCCTAAAGTAAACTATGGACTATGGTTAAAAGTACAATTATAAAAATATTATTTCATCAAGTATAACAAAGTTATCACACTAATGCAAAGTATTACTAATGGGGAAAACTGTGCATATGAAGGGGGATATATGGGAACTGTATTTTCTGCAGTATTTTTCTATAAACCTACAAATTCTCTAATTAAAAACCATATACTAAAATGAGTGATCTGCTGTTTTGGGACCTTTTTTCCAGGAAGGCAGAGCTTATGAGAATCTGAGCTCATTGTAGAGATATAATTTGAGACCCCATATCAGGAAGTATGTGGTTTCTTAAAGTTTTTCCCCAGTACCCTGGAAAAACATGTTCTTAATCTTAATCCATTCATGTAGGTATGATCCTATTGTAAATGGACCTTTTGATGAGTTTACTTCAGTTAAGATATGGTCCAACGGAATCAGGTTGGGTCTTAATCCTACTACTGGAGGCCTTATAGAGAAGGCTGCAGAAAGAGAACTCCAAGGGAGAAGCAAGAAGCTAGGAGACCCCATAAGAAAAAGAAGGAGACATTGCATATTCATTGCCATCTGACAGAAAAGCCAAGCATCCAAGGATCGCTGCAGCCAGCCCCAGAATGCCAAGCTTCAGGGAGAAAGCATCATCTTGCTATTGACTTGAGACTTTTCCTAGCCTTAAAACAGAGAGCTAATAAATTTCTGTTGTTAAGCCAACCTTTTGTGGTATTTATTTTATTAACTAGGAAACTAAACAGGGAGTTTGAGAGCAACTTGATCATTCTCTAGGGAAAGAAGCAAAGAAACAGAAAATGCCTGCACATTGGCTCAGGTCATGGAAATCATTTTAAAGCAGAAATCAAAGTCACAAGTAATTAGTTTCAATTAATTTTGAAAATGATATGCTATTGGCTCTATTTATTGTGGCCGAGCAAAAAAATTTCTCTAGGAATGTGCATATTTGGAAATTACATGGTTATCCCAAGTTATCCTAAATTAGTTCACTATGAAAAAAATCTACATGTGTATACTATTTTACTGGAGTGTTCAAGAGGATGGATTTGGAGCCAAACTAAATGAGCTCAAATATTAGTACCAACACATATTAGCCATGTGGTCGCTTGAAAGTTTATACTCCTCTTTTTTTTTTTGTCTCAGTCTTCTCTCTGTAAAATAAGGATAAAGATACCCAATTCATGGGTCATATTGAGGGTTAAAGAAATATAGGTACATAGCTAGCTAGCTAGCTAGATAGATAGATAGATAAAGAGAAGTGCCTATATATAAGAAGTAATTTGTAAGTATAAGTTACTATTGCTTTTGTAGAGTACTACTTGATTTTGTAGTTTCATTAGAAATTCAGAACTGACAGCAAATGTAACTCTATGGAACATTATTTTAAATATGATATACGAGAGTGCTAGTACATTCGAACAATGGTGTTTTAATATATATTTTAATTATTTCTAAAAAATACCTTATTTTTTTTCTTTAAAATATCAAAGATTTCAATAAGATTGGGAAAGTTTTCAGGATTGGGCACTGTTCTAAGATGCGGTATTTGTCAGTCAAAGGGGTGCTGATGCAAAATACCAGAAATCTGTTGGCTTTTATAAAGGGTATTTATTTGGGGTAGAAGCCCACAGTTACCAGGCCATAAAGCATAAGTTTCTTCCCTCACCAAATTCATTGCCATGTGTTGGGGCAAGATGGCTGCCGACGTCTGCCAAGAGTTAGGCTTCCTGGGTTCCTCTCTTCTAGGTGCGTGCATTTCTCTCCACAAGGCCAGCTGTGAACTGTCAGGCGAATGGCTTGTCTCTTTCCGGGGTCTTCTCTCCTTCTTCACAACCAAGCTCCTCTGTGTGCTTGCTTCCCCAGGCTCCAGCATTAAAACTCAGCTTCAGAACTCCAACTCAAAACTTCAACTAACTCCTCTGCTCTGCCATGTAGTTTTATCTCCAAGCCCCACCCACCAAAGGGGCGAGGAGTCAACATCCTACTGATGTGGCCCAATCAAAGCCCCAATCATAACTTAATCACACCTAGAAGAACAGACCAGTTTACAAGCATAATCCAATATTTATTTTTGGAATTCATAACTATATCAAACTGTCACAGATGCTTATTATAAGTTTTTATATATTACATTGGAAAGGATTTTTTGGCCTTTACAAGGGTGTAACTTTCTTTATTATAGCAGGATGTATATCCCAAGGGTTACCAGAACACTTTCCAAAAGATACCTTAGCATGAATATTTTAAAGAGAACTAAATTCAAGGTTACCAACTTGCATTTGCTAGTTTAACTAAGTGCACCTGTCTGGGAACTCTCTGGGATTGACATCAAGAAAGTTCACATTTTTTTACCACCCCTTTTGATAACCATTTCTTCCCACATTTTATGAGAAAGTCCTACTTCTTAACCATTCTATCTCTACTGTGGTAAATTGCTCTTGAAAATAGCAACCATAATATTGTCATGAGCAAAGCCTCCTTTATTCATAATAGGATTTTATGTTTCTTTTCCTATTGTATTCATATTAAAGGCAAATTGTTACATCTGTCAGGAAATGTTTCAATTTATATAAATTCAAATATATTGTACAATGGAACATAAAGAGATAAGACAATATCCTTTCTTTTTTTCATTTTAATTTTTAGAAGTTAAAAAAATTTATAAATAGCCAAATATCAAACAGCAAAGACCAGATTTTTCTTCCCATCTGAAACAACCATATGTACGTATATGTATAATACACACACACAAAAGTATATATATGTATACACACAAACACAATGAAAAAACAATGGCTTTTGATACCTTGGACATCAGGCAATGAAGGACAACAATCTTTGAGAAATGGAAAACATTGAGGTATAGCCTACATTTACCCAATTTACTGCCTTGAGAGAAATTCCAGCCTGGGATGCAGAGAGAGAGGCGTTCAGTGGAACCTGGTAGACTCCCTGTTTTCATAAATCAAAGCTGATAGTGTGGGAAGACCAAGGTGGCTACAGTTTCCTGGACAGAGTACCAGAGAGGAGGGAGTTCACAGAGAGAGAACCCTAGTGATCTGCAAAGGGTCTCTCTCAAAGGTTTAACAGAGTTTTGATCAGTGCATGTTTATGAGGAAATTCTCCAAGGCAAGGGAAAGAACCTTAAATGACCAGAGGGAGCACTAAATAACACTCACAGAGGGCCAAGAATAGTACCAGTTCCCACCTGTCACATTGGGCAACATCATACTTTACAGATTATTGTGTTGAATATTCAGCAGTGTCTTGCCTCAATAAAGAAGAATAATTAGCCCTAGATGAAATCCTGTATAACAAATCTTAAATGCAAGAGCTGAAAAGATCAAACTGTCTCCAAATAACTTACCTGAGTCCCAGAACAAAGCTCAGTAATATTTATATTAATTTTAAAATATTCAGCAAACTAGAAAGCAAAATTTACAATGTCTGATATTCAATCAAAATTACCAGGAAAAGAAGAAGGAAAGCATGACTCATAATAAGGAGAAAAAATAATAATTGAATCTGATCCACAATTGACACAGATGTCAGAATAAGCAGACAAGAATATTAAAAGCTTTTGTAATATTCCATACAATTAAATAGTTAAGTAAAATCATGTGGAAAAAGACTCAAATCCTAGAAAGAAGAATTACAATGTTTAGCGATGAAAAGCACACTGGATGGGTTTAATGTTTAATAAACCACACACAGAGAAAAAGAATTTAAAAAGTTGAAAAGAGCATCAGTGAGATTTGGAACAAATTCAAGGGTCCTGTATTTAGAGTTCTTTAAGGAGAAGAAGGGCGGAGGGTGCAGAAAAATATTTGAAAAAATAATGCTTGAACATTTTCCAAATTTTATAAAGACTATAGCCCCATTGATACCAGAGACATCAATGAGCTCCAAGCACAAGAAAAATACACCAAAACAAATAAGAATCAAATTTCTCAAAATAAGTGGTATAGAGAAAATCTTAAAAAGAGCCAAATTCAAAAATGCATATTACATACAAAGGAACACAGAAAACAATGGCAGGTTAATTCTCACTGGAGACAATGCAAGCAAGATGAGGGTGGATCAACATCTTTAAAGAGCTACTAAGAAAAAGGACTGGAAATCTAGAATTCTATACAGACTGAAAATATCTTTGAATATTGAAAATGAAATACAGATTTTTTCAGATGTACAAAAGCAGAAATAATTTGTTGCCACCAGACTCATGCTATAGGAAATTTTAAAGGCAGGAGGAAAATGGTAAAAGTTGGAAATATTTATCTATATACAAGAATGAAGAGCTCTATATAGAGTAACTGCATTGGAAAAGATAAACAATTAAAAATAATTGTTGTAAGGGATAACAGTTTAAGCAAAAATAAAAATATAATGTAGAGTTCATAATATGTTTAAGAGCAAATGTCTGTCAATGATTGTATAAAGTGTAGTAAGGGAGAAATAGAAGTATAAAATTGTAACCATTATATACTATATATGAAATTCTAGAAAATCACTTGAAGGTAGCCTGTGAGAAATTGAAGATATATGTTATAAACCAAAAAGCATGCACTAAAATAACAAAACTCAGAATTATAGCTATTTAGCCCAAAAGGGATCAAATGGAATTATAGACTATCACTGGAATATATAAAAAAGCAAATAAAATCTTGGCAAGGTAGCAGGATAGATGATCAATATAAAAAAATCAATTTTATTTCTATATACTAGCAACAAATTGGAAATTAAAACGAAAACAATTCCATTTACAATATTATAAAAATTTCTTAAAGCTTAATTTGATAAAAGAATTGCCAAGACCAGTACATTGTAAACCACATGGCATTCCTGACAGAAATTAAAGAAGACCTTAATAAATGAAGAGATATACCTTGACGTGAGTTAGAAGATGCAATACTGATATCGTATCTTCTCTAATTGAGCTAGAGATTTAATGCAGTCCCAATAAAAACATGAGACATCCTGTAGCACCATTCATTCTAGAGTCCATTCTATAGCTTCCCATGTGTGAGAGGCAGTTTTGTCAAAAAATATTACAGGCTCTTGAGTTAGACATAGCTCTAATGGAAGCCTCAGAAGAGCAAGTCTGTGTTATTTTGTGAGTCATTCCAGAAGATTCAGTCTAGAACTTGGTATTTCAGGACTCCCACTAATTTTTTAAACATCAAATTACCTGTTTTAATCCCTTTCTTACTTAAGATATCTGGGGTCATATTTGTTTCTGACACTGATCTCTAAATGATACTGAATTTTGTACCAGAATTGAGATGAAATGGCTATTTGATTAATAATAATTTGATTAATTAATAAGGAAAAATGCAGATGTTTTGAGTTTTAGTTTCTCAGCTCATGGCAAATTCTGAGGACCATTGTTTTTTATGACTACCCTACAATGATATATCTTTAGAAAATCTTACTGGAAAAACAAAATCAAACATTGAGTCTGACATGTCAGTTTACCGAATTACCATTGAGTTGAGCTTACAACCTTTCCAGATATACTAAGTAAAATTTTTAGGGTAGAATAGGCTTAGGCCTAGACAATTGGAATGAAGGGATCTGGGTGATTCAGACAAGTCTACATACCTTGGACACTGAATCATCCACTCTTTCCCTATCTGTTGAGACTAATCTTAACTTGCATGAAGACATAATAATCACTTTACTTTCTGTAGTTTCCTTCCAAAAGAATACATTTTTCTCTAACCAGACCTAAACCAGAGTCAGATTGCTAATGCCCTAGGGAACACTTTCAAAGTCTGAACTGAGCTGAGAATTGCTATATATTGCTAATTAATAGAAAACTGAAGAATACATGTGAATCTGAATTCTATTAGTGATAGATAAGAAGGGAAATAATAAAACTAAGGATTGGACCGTATCAGTAAAGATGGTTACTAATATTTGCTGATACTGGCACATTTACTATATATTCTAGATTTGGTGTGGTAGCTAAAGAATCTGGAGGCTCTTCTAGCAGTGTTTAATTGGTTGATTGAAACCTATACTCAATGGAGGCCTTCATTAAATGAGTTTGAGATGCCAGAGATGTCTTGGTATAATGTAGAAGAAAGAAAACAAATAGCTACCCATACAGAAACGTAGTACATTTATCAGGTGTGAGTCATTTATTCAATCATAAATCATGCATAGAGAGTACAGGGGCCATTTCTTAAACAAGATATTGAGAAATAGATTTTTGAAAGGAGCAAGAACATAAACACATTGACGAAATAGAGGAACAATATTTTAAAATATGCTGTAGTATCTTGCCTTTTTAGTGGATTTCCATTTATGGAGTGAGGATACTTCCGCTGAAGTGGGCCAGACTCTTTCAATAGAATGAGAGGATCCTGGACAAGAAACAGCCAGGAAGGAGGACTTAAGTGCAAGACAGTATGTTCATATTTATACTAACAAGCAAGTAATTAAAATTTGTTGACCTGAAGTATGTTCTTATTCCTCGTTGATCTTCTGCCTGGCTGTTGCATGCACTAAAAGCAGAGTTTTGAAGTCTCCAAATAATATTGTTTAACTATCAATTTCTTTTCCAATACTGTCAGTTTTTGCCTCATGTATTTTGGTCCTCTGTTGTTAGTTAATATATGTTTATATTGGTATAATTTTCTGATGGACTAACACTCTTTACAAAAGAATCTCTATATCTGGTAGCATTATTTCATTTTAAAGTCTATTTGTTAATAACAGTATAATCTTTCTGGCTTTTTTGGTTGGTGCTTGCATAATATATCTTTTCATCCTTTCCTTTCAATCTGCTTGGGCATCATTGATTAGTTGTTTCAAATCTTGTGTCTCACTTAGAGCTTTGATTTTTTCCTTTTGCCTGAGCCATATCTTCCATTATCTTGGTGTGGCTTGTAATTTTTCTCATGTCTAGACTTCTGATTACGATGGTGAGTTTACTCTGACTGTCAGTTTTTCTCTCTTGCAAAGGATCATTTGCATTAAGTGACTATTTCCCAGGTAATATTTTAATTTCTTTAACAATTTTTTGACTGTATTTTTTCTTAATTATTTTCTTAGTGATTTTTCTAGGCCTTACAAAAGACATCTTAACTTATCAGAATCGACATCAGATTTATATTTGCTTAATTCCAGTGACATATTGAAATGTTACTCCTCTATAGGTTTATTTCCTCTTCATTTTTTTAAAATTATTATCATTACACATATAATAACTATAAATGTCACCAAACAATATGTTGCTATATTTATTACTTTAAATAATTTTATGTCTTTTAAAAATGCTTAGATAAAAGAAGAAAGCAAATATATATTTATAAAATTTGCTACGTTAACCTTATTATTTCCTATTTCTGACTCTCTTCATTTGCTTATGTGGCTTTAAATCACCATTTGGTCTCATTTCTTACTCCAATACACCCATTTCCTTGTTTTATTATTGCCAGATATATTACATTCCAGTTTGTTATAGGCTCAACAATACAATTCAATGCATAATGTTTTATCCAGTTTTTAAAATCAAATTTTCCTTTGGACAAGATGAGTCATTATTCTCTTGTTGCTTTCAAGATTTCCTCTTTGTTCTTGGCATTCAACATCTTTAATAATATGTGTTTAGGTGTGAATCTCTTTATGTCTATTTACTCAGAATTCATTTAGCTTCCTGGATATATATATTCATGTTTTTCATCAAAATTGGGAAATTTTCAGCTATTCTTTTTTAAATATTTTCTGTTTCTTTCTCTATCTCCTCTTCTCTGGCATTCAAATTATGTATATGTCAGTGTGCTTAATACTGTCCCACATTTCTCGAAGCTCTGTTCATTTTCCTTCATTCTTTTTGCTCCCTGTTCTCCATATTGCCTAATCTTTATTTATCACTGACTCTTAATTTTGCCAATTCAAATCTACTATTAAGTGCCATTATCAATTTTCATTTCACTAATTATACTTTTCATCCCCAGAATTTCTATTTGGTTCTTTTTTATAGTTTCTGTCTCTTTATTGGCATTGCAAATTTGATGAGATATTGGGCTTGCACCTCCCTTTACGTCTTTAAGCATGGTGTTTGAACATATTCATAAATTCTATGAAGTCTTTGTCTAAGTCTAAAGTCTAGGCCTTTTCAAAGGCAACTTTTGTTGCCTGTTTTTTTCCTATGTCTGTTTCACACTTTCTTGTTTCTTTTCAAATCTCATAGCTTATTCTGTTTTTTGCAAAATAGACCATTAACTTTAGACTATTTATTGTAGCAATTTTAGATACTTATTCCCCTTTCCTATCTGCAGGAGTTGTTATTGTTTGCCAGTTTATTTGTTTGGTCATTTGTATGAACTAGTTAGTGCAGTGAACTTCACCCAAAGGGTGAATCCTCCGATATAACTCTTTAGAGGACTTAAACGTGATATGATAGGCAGAATAATCATCCCCTAAAAATGTCCACATCCTAATTCCTGGAATCTGTTCATACATTACTTTACATGGTAAAAGGCAATTTGGGCTGCAGATTGAATTAAGGTTGCTAATCAGGAAACCCTGACTTCTTTGCTTGACTTACCTGTCGTGGAATAATTGCCTTACCAGCAAGCTCAAGTGAAAGTGATTGAGGCCCCAGTATTATTGGCTTACCATACCGCAGCAAGAGTCTCTACCTTATGAGTATAATCTGTGCATAGGGAGGGAGCCCCAAACTTTTGGCCACATTTGTTTAGAATTTAGCCTCTGCACCATGTTGCTGGGGTGGATGTGAAATGCTGGTGGTATGCTCCTCCTGAGGAAGGTAGAGCCCTATTTTCTTAGCTACACTCTTCCAGAATGGAGCTTCCATCATATTGAGCAAGGGGTTGGGGAGAGGGAGCAGTTCATGGCTCAAGTGCCACAGACTCTTGCTGTTCTAACTGAACTGTGAAATTTATTCCAATTTTCTTGAATGCATATTGCTTCATTTCTTGCAGGCCCTTAGGACTATTTCCAGAGACTTGAAATGACTGTTTTAAAAATATTTTTCATCTATTTATGGTTATTTCACTGGGGAACTCCTTTTGCTGCTATTGCAAGGGGGGAGTTTATAATGGAATTTTATCTCTAATCCACTTCACAGTGAGCTTAGTGGTTCTGCATAACTGTCCTGTTGTTATTTTCCTAATTCACAGGTGTTTGGTTGGCATGGACATATTCAGCAACTGGCAAAATTTCCACATGCATTTCCTTACCCTTGATGTGAGAACCATTATGGAAGATAGAACCATGTGATGATCTTGGAATTATCTTTCCAAATATATGCATAAACTAAAAGCAAGATTATAACATTGGAGGAATTTTCAAATTCTTATAAGTCACAGG